>LVLI01000455.1:0-23188 GCA_001687465.1 Halocafeteria seosinensis
CTCTACAACTAGGGTTGTAAATGCTAACCCTCTACCATGTTCCACAAAGCAGCTTTCTTGATAATTGCAATGTGAAGCCATCTCCCTTAACTTTTCTACGACACCTGTAAAGGATGCTTTCAGGATATAGATACCCCAACGCGTTTGAGCAGAGGGAACACCCTCTTTACCGCAGTGTTGAGACCAGCGTGTCATGATCCGGTTTCCAGGTGATACGTAGGGTAAAAGACGCTTTTTCTTTCTTGAGTAGCTTCTGAATCCTAGACTTTTGCCATAGTTTTGTTGTCAGCTTCTGTTTATGCTGCTGTCTTTCATCAAAGCAAAGCAACAACTCGCATTACAAGATATCCTTTGTGTCGGCGCCAACCTGCCAGCAGATACGGCACCTATGTCAACAGTAGGGAAAATAATGATAAGCATATACTCTTACTTGCCCTATGATATCTTCTTTGATAGCTGCGGCATCCATATCTTTCTCTACTATGCAAATGAAGGTGCTGCCAAGCCGGTCCTCTGGCATCTCCTCCACACTGACGTTGACTTCCATGGTCCCCCGGCCTTTATTCTTTATACAGTCCAGATATCTACCAAATATGGGCATAAACCACTACTTGAACTTATATAGATTTGTATCAATGCAGTAATTATTAATAATAAAGGTTGCATGATTAATAGTACTCTCCCCAAATTATCCCCGGTACGTCTCGGAGATAAGCCAATTTTGCCCTCGGCCCGGGGGCCCGGAAATAGCGTCAGCCCGGCGGTACACCCCCTGCTTGCTGACATGCGCCGTGAGGGGACACAACACTAGTTTTGCTCAGGAGGCATCGGAGGAGGAGCCATGCCTGCGCCCACGATGTCAGGGGTACCGTCAAGGCTCAGTCTGGCAGGTGAAGACCCTGAGCCTGCCACAGCGAGGCCGATGCCAGGACCAGTTGCAGCACCGTCAAGGCTCAGTCTGGCAGGTGAAGACCCTGAGCCTGCCGCAGCGACGCCGTCGCCAGGACCAGTCGCAGCAGCGCAGTTAGGAATAAGTGTTGGTCCAGACGCAACAGTTGTGGCCAATGCCAAGCCCCCACCTGACGTGGGAGGTGGCACCCCTCCACCTCAGTTTCGTCAACATAGCCCAGATTGTACCGGTAGTACATTTCCTGCTCGATGTCAAAGAGTGTGCGGCTACCCAGGTCCTTCTGAAACCATGAAACCGGTTCCCACGTCCGTGCTGCCTCTGAGTAGCCCTTCCAGTGGACGAGGGTCCGCTTGTCTTGTGTCTTGGAGCCTGAAGTTGATAAACCTCTCGACATCATCTACCGTATGCGTAGCTCTAGGCGGCCAGTCTAAGCAAAAAAAGCCATTGGGTTGTTTGACGCTTCGCAAAGGGTCCAGTCTTTTCTTTAAATTACGGATTTTGGAGGTTTGACGGCGTTTCCGAGTCTAATTTCTGGCATTATCACTAGTGTGCCACCTGTGTCACTGCGGGAGTGACTTGGATGTGATGTCACTATGGAATGAAAGCTCGACCACTGCTAGAGAGAGAGAATATTCGTGATCTTTCCTACCACTGAAAACCATTCTGAACTGTGCCAGGGTCTATCGCAGTTTGTATCATCTTCATTTCTCACCGAGGCTCTGGATGGAACTCTGAACTCCTGCGACGCGATTTTAACACAGGGGTTTTCAACAGGGAACAGTGAATCGAAACTATGGAACTCCCCGAAATCTTCGAACGCAAGATCCCCGCGAACGTCTAGAGGAACATACGGAGAGCATTTTTGTTCCAGTCTTTTACCACTCTGAAGATGAACGGTGTCTCCCATCCACGCCAGAGGACCGCAAATACCGGGTATTGGTTAAGGCAACGCACCAAAAATAATTTCTATTTCAAAGTGTATTGCAACAAATATAGGAAACGAGCAAAGCGGATTGAACAAGTACGGCGTTGGAAGTCGCGTTTGGTAAAGCATGCCAACCGAGTTAGCCGCAACCGGTCTTGGCGTTGGCGCCGCTGTGGCAGGCTCAGGGTCTTCCCCTGCCAGACTGAGCCTTGTCGGTACCTCTGACATTGTGGGCGCAGGCATGGCTCCTCCCCCGATGCTTCCTGAGCTTAACCAGTGCTGTGTTCCCTCACGGCGCATGTCAGCAAGGCTGCAGGAACAGCGGGCCGTTCGCTGCTTAACACGGGCGCATACCGCTCCTCGTTAAGAGGATGTGGTCAACTTCCTGGCCGGTGGGCTATCTGTCACGTTTGTGTGTGTGTGGAGTTAGCTGTTGTGTGTGGAGTAGGTTCATTGGGGATATACACCAACTCTGTTGCGTTCCGTGTGCACTCTGTTATTGACACTGATACTGCTACAGTATGCTACAAACTTGAAGATGTGGATGAGTGTTCCGTTTCCGTTGTTTGTAATATCCGGTTTAGTTGTTACTGGTGCCCTACAGACTAGTCTATGCGCACCCTATACTGTAGGTCACTTAGTGAACACTTGCTGTTCCCGTTCGACCCAGAAACAGCGCTAATCCGGCTACAACGTTTACAATGGCACGCAGAGTCTCAAACATTGTGTGGAGATGCCGTGCAACGTATCAGTTGTGACGGCTTACGGGTTGCCCTTCACGTTTCCTCGCTTGTTTCTCTTATCGCGACAACGATAGTACTAACGTTGAAGGCGTTGATTTATAAACAATTATTGTGGACGTTTGCTCTGCTGCCGGCATTTATATGACCTGGATTTTGATTCCTACGTCATTGACTATGATTTATCATAACCCGGAGAGCTCAACGTCTCTTTGGATGGCATTACTGATGAGACTTGGTGTACGTCGACCAAAGAATGCTTTTTTCTGTCTTCCTGAGATAAAATGAATGGTATTTTATGGTTGGATTTCAGGGTCGCTTTATTCCAACAATGGTCTCCGGGCTGTTACTGTCCTTGAAGGTGGACGAACTTCTGGAGATAATGCTCGTTTCTGCATTGTACATGCTTCGTCTATGTGTTAAACGTACTTGTTGCATCTATCTCACAGTGGTTTTCATCGTGCAGTATCGATTACATTGTCAATTATGTACACATTTTCAAACGCTTGAAAACTTATGCTCAACAGGAGTGGCCATGCTGGGTAAGCAAAGTGTGAAAGTGCTTACTTGGAGTAATGGGTGATCCTAATCATCGTTTCCTTTCGCAGAAACTGTGCCTCTCAACCATCGTCATGTCACAGGCTGTCATTCTGGGAGCATGTATCAGATATCTTCAAGGGCTTCTTATTGTGCTGAAGGTAGATGGCGTTGCTTTGAAAGATGCAAACTACTTCGAAGTCTTAAGCCCCACGATAATTGTTCTCTCTGTGAGTTGTATCTGTCTTACCATTTTCCAGTGTGTGTTTTGTATGATGAGAGGGCGATCCGATGGCCTCTTTGGAGGATATGTGTACCAAATTCTCTTTGCAATTCATCCTCACCAGACATGAAATATTGACGATATCCGAAGACTGAGTGGTGTCAACCATCTGTTTTCGTCGCAGCAAACGCTTTTACAAGAGGAAGCAAATAATTCGCTACGATGAAGCTGGATTTAGATAACTGGATATTCCTGCCGATGTCGGTCGTATAAGACACTTGGAGCAACTTTCTATTATACCGGTAGTCCTATGTCTACGTGATACAGAGATAGCTTAGAAGTTTAGGACGCAGGGTTTTCCAAGGTGGCGGGATACTCACAGTATTGCTCAGTTTATGAACTTAGTATTGTATGTAGATCAAGGTGAGCTCTGAAGAATCGAAGACGCCTATCTTTCCTTTCCGTATTGCTGTCGTGCTACATCATCCTGCGTAAGCCATGTAGGCTTCGTGTAATTCCGGTCCTCAAAACGTTTGAGAAGTTCACCTGAGGACTAAAATGAAAGTGAGCTCAATGCTGAAAATATTTCAAACAAAACTACTGTTGCTAGCAGTACACTGCGTTTGAATACTATTCCTCGACAAGCATGACTGCGAAGGCAAGTAAGGTCTCTGCCAAGAGAAGCGCTGACAAATCAAATCAAGAACTAACAAAAAAGGTTAGGACCGGTGCTTACGAAGCTGTTGCTAAAGGAGATATGGATCTCGATAATTTCGGTGAGAAAGAAACGAGACAAACACCTTGGCTGACTCGGAAAGGAAGTCATCTGAGCCTCAAAAACCGACTTCTATGACGAGTGAGGGGCAAACGAGGGAGCGGACGAACGACGAATGATAACTTTAAAGACGATCCATTCAGTAAGGATGTATCAAGCAGCATTTGCATTGTGTTTGGCTCGCCACCTCTCTCCGCTACTGTGTATCCACACGTACAATGATGTCAAGAATTGGACACCAGAAAATACGGCAGAGGCGTATGAGGAGTATATGTTTATCCACGAAAGCGTATACGGTAAGTGAGTGATGCTGGCAAGAAAAATTAGAGAAAAAGCTCGCCCCTCTAAAGATTCTACTGCAGGTGCCGCACTCCTTACTCTAAGCAGTGGTGCTCTCGGCGAAATGGCGATACCCTTCAGGCCGCAGGAACAATGATGATGGACGTGTTACGATTCTTGCGGGGATTCCAAACCTTCTATTCGCTTGTCAATGCTCTCGACCTGAGTCAGGATTGTGCTCATATTCTCAGAAAGCTGTTGTTTAATAGTTTTCAGGAGCTCTGCGTCTTCCTGCAGCCGTTCTTCAACCGTGGAACGTGTTTGCTCGAGAGTGTGGAGCCTTTGAGAAAAGAGAGCCGCTTCAGTATGGAGCACATGCAGTGTGGATAAGCGATCTGCGATAGAGGGTAGTGATTCCACTACGGCGTCCCATTTCTGCGAGAGCAGTACACACAATATTCCTGGGGCAGCTAGACAAGCAACATCCCAACGCACCTCAATTCGTTCACAAATTCGCTGAATGCGGTCAACATGAGACTGGGAAGAGTGTGCAGCCATAGATTTACGAATTTCTTGCAAATCGGAAGAAAGTTCCCGAGCTTTATCGGCACACTGTTTCATCTTGCTTGGGTCCAAGAGAGCAATTTGCTCTTCGAGTTTCTTTACCTGATCGGCTAAAGTATCGGTAGGTTGATCTACGTTGTTTGTCTGCGAATTTAAGCGAACCTTAATGTAACATCAAGCAATGACCAGAACTGTTCTACTTACATTGCTAAACGTCGGAGGGTGTGTACCGGTAACAGATTCTACCTGATCTATCCTCCGGCTAAGACCCCTCAAAGTATCCAGAAATTTTGTCTCTACTAGCGCTGCTGCCCCTGTATTTTCAGCTACAGTCTGCTGTTGTGTCTGAGTCTTGTCAGCTGCAGAGGCACTTGTCTCGTCGCGCAGCCCTTTCAGCCGCTCTGTCAGAGTTTTGCTATCCTGCAATTGGTTTTGCCAGTTCAATCAATCAAACAACAGGTTCTATAGGGAAGCTTCTTACCTCCTCAAATCCATGCATTTCATCCAAAGCCGTATTATTCGATTCTAACTTCTTCCTCAAGGCTTCTATTTGTTCATCCACATCCTCCCATAAACTCTTGCCATGTTGCCCCTCTGGGGTTTTATATCTCGATATTTCAGCCCTGTGCACTCCATGTTGAGTGCCTTTCAAACTTTGCATATCGTCCGACACCTCTTCAATCTCACGCTGCAGCCGTTGGAGACGATCGAAAGGGGTCTCCTCTATGGGTCTCCGTGAACTCTTATGTGTATGGACGAAAGATTGTCGATACTGATGCTCCATAAAGGTACGATAAGCTCTGGCTGTATCCACCGGTGCCGTATCCAGCTCAGCCTCCTGGTCGGCCTCCTCCTTCTCCTCCTTCGGTGGATGACGGCGGACAGGGGGTGCATTTGAGTGTGTAGTATCATCATCAGAAGAGGAGCCTGCCTCAAACACCTCTCCTCCTGAGGCCCCCATGGCAGCCGGAGGAGGCGTTCTCTGCGCCATCATTGCGCTCATTACATTATCAGCACCACTCATTGTTGCGCCTCTCAATGTACGCAAGAATTAACCAAATAGAGACGGGAAAGTGCCATTAATGCCCTTAGAATGAGACTTAAATGAGCAACACCAGGTTGAAGTTGAAGCAGTTCGTTCATGACATGGCATGAATAATGTTAAGTACGCGTATACAAGTGAGTTTTGACGACGCACATTTTCAGAACTCAACTCGTTTTTGTAAAAAATAAATGCCTCTTTCCTTCTTCAGGTGGTGAGTCCACGTAGGCGTACTGCGTGCGTGTCGAATGGACATACATTTAGATACCGTACAGGGGCATATTATATAGGCTCTTTGAACGATAAGTGTTAGTATCGATTGATTCAGTAGTTAAGCAGGAGCCCAGGGAGCGGCAGCTGCCGCAACAAACAATGGGCCAGCAACATGGCCTCAAGCAATGCTTTCACATTGGAAAACGTCACGGGAGAATATGATGACGACGATGAAGAGTTTCTACTCTCCCATAAGTCATCCCTCCATCAGAGGCTACTCGCAAACCATACGGGTGGTCCCACTGCCGCCAAAGATGGCAGTGAACTGGAAACCGGTGCGGGCAGGAAGTATATCGTGGTTCATCCAGTGCTACCCAGAGGTTCGTTTACCTGTCTCGAACACGGAAACTGTGGCTGGCTGTTGAATTGTGTTGTGTTTCCTGCTGTCAGATATCTGGTATATAGTGGCTATTTATTTGCCGCTGCGAGATGTCCTCACATTGCGGGCCGTCAACCATCGATTTTGCAATTTCTCCAAGTCTCCCAAATTATGGTATAACATGCTACTGCGGGACTATAGTGCCGAATTGAATATTGGGAATGTTGGGATGGAAAAGGCGGGAGAGCGTCCGCTGCAAGCAGTCTTGGTAGGTTATGTGCTACATCTCGTCTCTAGGACTTATCAACCCACGGTTTAATCCATAATATTATTTCCAGGCATTTAGGACAGGCGATGTTTGGCAACTGCCTTCTGAAGATACATGTATGTCAGACCTTCAAAACGTAAGAAGTGTATGTTTAAGCGTGCCAGACTGCAAGCATCATATTCGACTGATTTGCAGACACAGCATTTCACAAGCGATGACCGTGAGCCAGAAGTTAGCCATTACAGCATATACAAGAGACTGTACCTTTGTCGCACTGAAAATCGTTCCTACCTGGAAATAATGCACTGGGAGAAGAAACAATTGTTTGTTTGCACGATGTGTCGAATCGCTGCAGACTTTCACCAAGCTTGTTGTATACCTCTTTTACTGATTTTGGCTTGTTTATTGACTACTTTCCTAATTGGATTTAAGACCGGCAGATATTCTCAAGAAAGCTGGGGTGTTGTGCTTATCCCTGCACAGCTGCTCACGTTTTGTTTGCTGACCGGGTTTGCCCAAGCAAAGATAATTCATGGATGTTACCGCTCGCGGACCTTCTCCAGCAGCGATGTTAGTCACAGTAGTAACGGGGTTCGACCCAGTAGAGAAATTGCTGCGGAGCTTTGGGATGGACACTGGGCAAGCGAAAAACTGACGCTATGTGGGAACTATGTTAACAACATAGATGCATCTAGAGGGGGGTGTGTGAGGTGGATTTGGTACCCAATATGGCTCGTGCCCTTAGCATTAGCCGTAGTTCTACTCTCTCTCAAAGTGTACGGAGCTTTGGAGATCTCATGGAGCAGCGTTGTCGTCCCAGTGCTACTGCTGACGGTAGTTGCACCATGCACAGTTGTTCCTGCGTTGGTGTCCTCTGAGACGTTCGATAGTATACGGGGATCTGTTCTTAGTTGTTCTGTAAGTTCTCCAATGTCATTTACTCTTATCCAATTAGACGTAATGAAAATTGGTGTTGTACAGTTCCTTATGATATGCAGCCTTGTAATGTTAGCTCTGCGATTAGATAATATCGTAGAGTTCCAAGCCTGGCAAGTAGCTCTCCCAATGGCAGTTCTTCTATTAACACTCTGGTTTAGAGTAACTTACAACCTATGGGCCCGATGCTGGGCAAATTTCTTGCAACGGCCCGTACGAGTTGTGGTGAGTCGAGCTCACTGGTGTGTGATGTACCCCGTTCATGGGGTTTACTGTATGTCCTTTAAATACTCTTGCAGTTACACTTCTGTACAGCATGTTGCTCGATTCCTGTATGGACGTTTTTTATTCTGATTCCACTTATGGAACTTGTGATGATTGTATTGGCTGAGGATACCCATACCCTTGCAAGTGGCCCACAGAATGCTCTATTCGGACTATGGCTTATTTCCTTATCCATCCTAATGATAGGATGGGCTGTCTTCAGATCATGGCTGCGTGGCTATTACCGAGACCCAGGATTCTTCACTGGCCCCTACTGCAACTATTTATCCCCCGGTTCTCGCGTATACGAGCGACTGAATTGGATACGAGAGCATGAAGACTACTTTACGGATTGACTGGATGCAATGATGAAAACTATGGGAGTAAAGAATCTACTCAAGGCGTAAATGCGGGAAGCGAAATACTCCAATGGAACTTAAACATAAATTGTTTGGATCCTAATGTGCCTTACACAACCATCGTTCTTCTGAAAACTTGTTAGTGTATGAATATCGGTATTGCAGAAAGAATTTGGGTGAATATGGTGCTCATAATGGAATTTGCTGCGTGTACATGCACACATTGCGCTTTTTCCGGCGGCGCTCACCTACAGAGGGTGAGACGGACGGTATGTAACAGCTGTTCGCCCATGTATTGTTTAATCTAACTATTTTCCACTGTATATTCACTATTGGTACAGAGAAACAGCAGCGCCTGGTTGAAATAATGCAAGTCATCAGGACCATGGGCCAAAGAATAGAACAGCAAGGCCAAAGAATAGAGGAGCACGGCCAAACGCTAGAGAAACTCCTAGAAAAGGAAAGGAGCATCTCCCTTTCGCGGACCTCTACTAATGCGTTGGTGGAGATGTGTCACATGTGTGTGTGTGTGTGTGTGTGTACTTCATGGACACAAAACCTTCCTGGAACGCAAATATCCTGACAATACAGTAGTCTGCTTAAACAGCTCAACGAATCAGAATGGTCACCCTGATCAATCTTGCATCCACTGGGGCAATCTCGCTTGACTTGAATTCCAGTTTACCCTCGTTTTTAGGGCTTCCGTATATTCCTCCCCGGCTGCTACCGGCAATTCCTACAGTTCTTACCGCTCTTACATCGTACAGCATGGACAACTTTCCTGAACCTGGCGAATACGAAGGTCACATTGGTATTGCCGCTGAGGCTGCTCAGGATACCAAAGAAGTGCGTTCATTAGATGTTGGTATTCCTGCAATCCCGGGACGGCCGGATCCGTTTCAGTCCAAAGCAATTTCGGCACCTACGGACGAGTCCCTGCCAACACAGTGTTGAACACACTGGTCCCCGTACGAATTCTCATACAGAACACAATGGGTAACGATGTATCTGAAGCCGCATTAGATCGAGCTGACATCGATGGCTTATCATTTCTCAAGGTCTGGAAACAGTATAGTACAGGCGAAAGAGAAGAGGTTGGGAATCTAAACTATGATGGCAAGAAATTTGCTTACCGAGAAGTAGAAGTACCGCAAATGGGCTTAGTGGAGATACACATGGAGATCGATAAGATACCCATTGGATCATCGCCGATTGTATACAAAATTAAGGAGGCGCGTTGCGATCGTGATCATGACCAGCACACGAAGGATAGAATGGATTGCGAATGTGTTCCAGGTTATTGGAGGGATAGAATCACCCGACTCTGTAGACCTTGTGCTGCTGGCTTCTTCAAAGGTCCGAATGACGAGTCGTGTTCTGTATGCCCAGCAAACACGTTCTCATTCCCCGGAGCCAGTACCTGTAATACATGTCCCGAAGAGGCAGCAACGTGTACGGAAGGTATAATTCGTTTTAAACCCGGTTACTGGTGGAACCCCAAGTATGATGCGTCAGAGGTGGACGATAAAATCCGATTCCACCGCTGTCCTAATCCAGAGACATGCCACGTTAAAAACGGAACAGTGAATTGTTCCGGTGGTCATACACACGTGTGAGAAAGGGTATGAAGCCCAAGGTATAGTGTGTGCGAAGCGCACCGATGGTCTAACACATTTTGCAGCTATTTGTAGTTTCGCCTTCATTTTACTGGCATTGATGGTGATGCACACCAAAGAGTTTGCCGATAGTAACGCTGCAGGCATGTTTCGTATCTTTGTCAGTTGGTCCCAAGTTACAGCCCTAATTGGCACCCTCCCGATCAACAACTCTGCGTCTGTACAAACCTCTCTGACGCTGGGGCATATCGTCAGTGGCATAAGCTTTGATTTTCAACCACTGAGGTGCTTGACTGGTTTCACTCTTTTCGAGAGAACATATGCATATTTTGCGATGCCGATAGTTGCTATCGTGGTGTCGATCATACACGCGGCTGGACGATAATCGTGCTCCGTTCTGACCATAGCCCAACTCCACTCTCTGGAATACTATGTCCTTGTGCGCACAAATATCAGACCGAAGTCCGAGCGGCCCTGAGGAGCGCAAAGAAAAAGAAAACGATATATACGGATCCCATAGTGAAGCAACTTCGTCTTTGGCAGCAAATTGTACCGGAGGTCAAAGGATCAGTCTCTGTTATCTTGTACTGTATTTGATTTACTTTCCTATCTTGCTCGGATTGATAAGTGTTTGGGACATCTACAAGTATGAGATAGATGGGAAACAATATCTCAATCAGGACCTGGGCCTCACTACCAGTCATACCGAATACCCTCAAGCAGTTGTTCTCTCTGCTGCAGGCTTAATCCTGTACGCTGCCGTCCTGCCATTTATCGCATTGCGAGCCATTTGGAGACATCGCTCCAGTTTGACCTCGCCAAGACTAAAATCTGCTTGGGGCTTCTTATATGAAGGGTGTCGCTTGACAGAGGCGCGGTATCTATGGGAGTTTTTCGTCCTGCTTCGGAAGTTTTCGGCGGTAATAGTGGCAACACTTGTGAATGATCCCCTTCTTCAGGCAGGATGCTTTTTTTATATACTAGTACTGTCTCTGGCCTTACATTTGGCGATAAAACCGTATAAATCAACCCTCATGGAAGCGTTGGAAGCATTGGGACTAGATATACAGTGCGTGTCGGTTCTGGCCATTGTTGCAGTTTCTTCCACGAAGAAAACTACACTCGATACCCTCGTCACGAACGAGCAGGCTGAAGAAGGGACGGCCGCTGGTATTATTCTAGCCAACTGTGTCGTTGCTATAGTGCACGGCGTCGCCTTCTTCTCGGCGTTCAGCAGTAAAGTCAAAGGCTACATGGATGTGCAAGCGTGGAATCATCCTCCCATTGGACTGAGGATCCCTGGGGACCACCTTTTATAGTGCTCTATGCAGAGCGCCACCACGCTAAAGCGTGGATGGAAGTACGCCGTACACCTCGGTGGATTTACATAGCCACCCCAGTTTGCTGGGTTTGGAGTTCGGTAATCGAGATGATCTCGGAGACAAAATACCGGCGAAATCGTCTGACTCAATTCATGCTGCGGCGTCCAAGTACTCTTGATTCCAAACTTTAAAACTGTCATGGTTAGTTGCATAAACTTGGGGGAGAGTATACTATGTCAATCAATCTTCTTGAGACGTATGTTCTCCATCCGCAGCCGCGCCAATGGTCCTTGGAGACGATAGACCATAAAGGCATGAAACTTAGCAGATGGATTCCTCAAACGACAGTACATTGATTGGTAAACAACGACCTGATTCTGGTTCTGTTTTCGTCTCATAGAGTCCCTCGATGGAGTTAAAGCGAACAGTAGATGATGCCATTTGGTACTCTGTAAATAAATACACCCGCAATCAAAGTGAGTGGGGTGATAAAGAGGATTCTTAATTCTGTGATGTGAGCTTAAATTCTTCGACTGTTTGCAGAGCGCGCTAAGCGATATAGCGGTGCTGCTGTAACGAGACGACATCTACGCGAGAAGCAGAAGAAACGGTACGACATCCTTTTACAGAAATAGCATCGTTTCGATGGCATGTATTACGAAGTTTTCGCAGGACGAGAATTACCCGTCGCCATTACCTCCGGACACAAGTATGCCAGCTGCCCACGCTGCTCCAGTTCCTATCCAAGCTGCTTCATCTTTGCAAGAGGAAAAAAACCATTCCGCCGAGATGTACAATCGATATCGGGGGGAAGAAACTGGCGTCGCAAATAATTCCGAAAGAGATGTTGCTCCCACTCCCACTACCCAGGCGCTGCTGACGAGAGTGCAAGTGCTGCAGATGAAAGTGGCCTTGCTGCCAGCAACCGCAAGAGATGAAGAGGGGTCGGATGGAGAGTCTAGTTCTGCTTCCGAAGCGAACGAAGACAACCAACTGGCTCGGAGCGTCGAAACGGCAAACCCGAAGCGAGCTCAGCCTCTTCTGAGGAGAGAGAAGCAATAGAAAAGATGATGGCGACGAGGAAGATGAACAAGACGAAATTGATGATGACGAAGAAGAAGAGGCGGGACTAGACGAAGGGGGCATAACGAGGAGAGGGATGCAGAAGACTACAATAGTTTTGGCGACAGTGATGAAAGTAGCTTAGGAGACGCGTGTACGATCTGTAGTTCATGGGTACTTGGTCACAGTGATCAAAGCGGCATCTATTCGATATCTCCGGTCCGTCTCAGCCTTGCGCTTTGCGTCACCCCAGCTTCTTTCACCAGTCCGTGCACTGCGTGCTCTGGACACCAGGTGGATGATACTGGTCGACACGCCCTGCGTTGCGGGCACAATTCCCTTCGGAATTCCCACAACCGTAGGCATGACTTCGTCCGGGACAGGCTAACGCAGGCTTTTTGTGTGGCGACCCACACGGAGCCTCGTTGGATCTCACTCTAAACTTCCTTCAAATTCACTCCAGTTCCGGGAAATTGTCAATATTGTTGGTTCAAGACATGCATTGTACCAGCGAAAGTAGCATCATGAGCTATATAATATACGCGTTTATATTGTTTGAACATGCGTTGATGCTGCGATGAAAATGAGCTCGAGTATCTGCCAATTCTCCTTTTCCTGTCAGGACGAATTCCTCAAGGAATACAATTCCCTTTGCTACCAAACGAGACAGTGGCTTCATTACTCCACAATACCACATAGCGATGAAGATCAACATGTATGCATGCCCGTATACGATCACATACGGGACTATGTTTTCCCTGTATCATACGCTTTACAAGATGAGAGAGTACCGGAATGGAAAGAAAATGGGTTCCGAAAAGAAGAATTTAGTGTCGAGGACTACGATGAGAACTGGGCAATTATGGATGCTCAACGCGACAAAGATGATTGCACATTCCCTGGGGATGATTCTGACAATCCTAAAAGTGCATCCTTGCGGTATATTTACGACCTACTGCTACCGTGGATAAACCTCATGGTGAAAAGTACTCAATTTCCGGCGGATGAAGCGTCCCTCTTGTCATTCTCAAGTGAGTTCCTTCCCCTGATTAATGATATACATGTAAGCATCATTGGATGCTGTCTCATTCATTGTATGCAGACACGATCTTCCAAAGCTTTTCGGTAGCCATCAGTACTGAAAACGTGCAACTCGTCTGCAGGAGGAAAGCTATAAACCAGGAAGAACTGTTCAGTCACACCTTCCCCAATGACCCCGATGAATACCTAAGTGTACAAGCCAAAGAGCCGCGTACTCGCTCGCTAATCGACACCATATCACACATTATTAAGGAGACCAATAGTAAGTGGGATGGCCGAAACAGCCCAAGTCGAATCGTTTCAAGAACAATTATGGCGAGTCTGCAGCAGCGGAGACTACACTTTCTGAATCCGATTTTACCAAGGCACATTCCCCCCTTGAACAGATCAACACAGGAGTAGATACTCTCGTGAGACTATGGAGAGCCCATCTAAGAGCCATAATAGGACTCAAACGATCGCCGAGCGCGAGCGAAACAGCAAGATTCTCAAGCGTTCTACGACGCGACACAATTGAGGATGTGTCTCTTCCCAGCGCCACCGATGTGTATACGGAGTTCCAGTATAGTAATTTAGCGCCATACATGTCAAGTGGTCGACTTCATGTGCCGATTGAAAGTCCAGCAGAGATTATATGCCCTGCAGAATGCATCGGAGAGTCTGCCTTGCCTGGTAAGAATCCATTTGCTCCAGTTGACATATTTGCCGCATCCGTAAATCAGCAATACACCCACGGGCAGTGGAAGGGGTCATCATTTCCTCAAGTGTGCGAAACTATTGCCCAGGAATACGAAACGGAATGGACCCAACCAAACGCAATCTTTCGAATTCCCCAGAAAAAAATAGACGCAAGCGGAGCCGAGCAAGCGTTATTGGAGGAAGGGAAAGGAAAACTACATAAGCTGCTTGACCAAATAAGCGTGCACGTCTTTGGGAAAATGAATTTCCCTTCTTTCAAAGGGAAACACTGGTTACTGAACGAAGAGCTTCCTGTTCCTGACCCGAGCCTACTTCCTGCTCCATCGTTGTCGGCAGAAATGTGGTTAGACGTACTAATAGCGTCACGGAGAGGAACAATCGAATTGTACCAGACTCTGGATCGTAATTGTGTACGCCCGTCAAACGACGTGACATACTCTGAAACCGCAACTAAATCCATTGATTGCATGCACGAAGAGGATCAAGCAGCCGAAACACGTGAGCAACTGCCTCCATCAAAACGACCCAGAGAGGATGGCGCAACAAAACTTGATGAATTCGCTGAGGCGTATCAACCTTTGGAGTTTAAAAATGCAGAATCTCCGGAGAAGTACCAGACGAGCAAACGGAAGCACACAATTGTTGCAAGGTCGAGTGACAGCGATGGATCCAATGAATTAAATATCTATGCAGCACCTTGGGCGCATGAGACGGATAACGAAGCGATGGGCCCGACAGAAGAGAGGGAGTATGATCCATATTGCGATGGAGATGCTCAAGAGGGACAGAACATTTGCAGACCGTCACAGGAGTGTCACGTCTCTACGTCCGAAAGCTCTGGACCGCCGATAATTATTAGCGTAAGACTGATGCAATCATATGACTTCGTCAATGCATTAGAGGATCAAGGATTCAAATGCATAGCGCGCAATTTGGAGCAACCGATTGATCTTATCTACGATGAGTCCTCATCTATAGCCATTTGTAATATCCCGCTGAACTCTGGCCTGGAAAATGGTGTGCTGCCCACCGAGTGGAAAAATTTTGTCCTTCATATTGTAAGAAGCGCAAAAAAATTCAGAAAGATAACAGTACTAATCAATGTTGAAAACGCAGCGTCTGTACGGTAAGTTTTACTGCCAGCCATCACCAGCATATCACCCTTCACATCGACACTTTCTATCACTACAGAATTAGAAAAGAGCCGTCCACCTGCCTTATGTATCTTGCCGCACATCTCCAGAGCCTTCCGCATAATGTAAAAGTACTTTACAAGTAAGTATTAACACTGATGACCAAACAAATAGCTCTTCTTCATCTCTTACGTTGCCGCTTCTCTGCAGTACTCACCAATCAAGCGGGGCAGTCATCGTATCAAATTATATCAAAGCCCGTACGTCCTTACAATCCAATTCGTCAGAGTAAGTAGCTACTTTCCTCTGTTGATCGCCTAGTCATCGCCGACGTACCAACACCCTGTCGACTACAGTAAATGGGTGCTAGAATCCGAGAGTGAGCATGAACGATTTCTTTCGTACTTTCCCATGTTCAATCACTTTTCAGCCCAGCATGTCTTATCAACGGTAAGCAGTAATGGCAGTAAATTCCATAGCGAGCGCCGTTGCACCAAAGATACTCCAGCGCAGGTGTCATTGCCCAAACTCTTACAGGGAGACGCTAAAATGCTACAAACAATCTTAAGTGACTTCATGGAGCCGGAACTTATTGAATCGTTCGGTGCCATATGTCACCACAAATTCAACGTCAACGTTAGAGTGGGTAACAATGAAGCGCTTGCACGACCCGTGGTTAAACCCGATGAAGTGCCATGGTAAGCTTATCCAAAACAGCACCCCAATTCCGCTCCCTCTGCTTACAGAATTTTCGTGCAGGGCGGACTTAGCAAAGCGCCGGCTATGCGTAGAAGATGCAATCCCTGGGCAGAATCAGCGACGATTACATTGGAAGTCAATGCCTGAATCTGAAGAGGACAAACCTCCGCAAATCTGTAATAGCCAGAGCAAGGCTAGCCCTTCATACCTCACGGTTGACGCCAATGATAAGCATTGTCACTGGCATCACGTTGAGCCCGAAAAAGCCCATCCGGATGCGCCACTTGACTTACAGAGTCCTGATCGAGGAATACTGTATCTAGAGGAAACACATACGCAAAAGTACAGAGCGCTCTCCGCGTCACAATACCAGCCACGCTCCGGCTTTCACTCGTCCCGAGTTCCTTTACCAAGTGACCCAGGCACTAATGCTGGAACCAAGTGGCGAAGCAAAGAACTACATCACTACCGAAACTTCAATTCCCAAAATGCCGGGATCATATCTGAGCGACCTACGCCCAATTTTAACAAGCATGGGTATAGGGGAGCCATCAATAGTCACCGATCCAACCGTTTCTGTATCGATAGCACCATGCGAACACCCGCATCAGATGGTCGGAGCCAACAATTCGAGCCACCTTCTTCTGACAGGAGAGTTCGTTCTTACTTTCTTCAGCACACATAGAAATGTCACCATGAAGACATACGTCATTATAGCTAATAGCAACACAGATTTCAGTCGCCTACCGCTATGGTTTCAAGCTCGGAATCTATGCTTCCATATATCGACCGTGCGCCCTCATCATAGAGTGCTGTCGACTGCACGCAGTGGTACACCATGTTAATGCATCCAATGGGCCACCAGCCGCAACACAGGATTAGTGTCCCGACTATACTTGGAGAAAGCAGCTCAAAATAATTAAAACTGTCTAACGACTCTGTGTCTGCCTTGAGAATAAGAAAGACTACCTGGAGCACTGGGAGTCCCAACACTAAAGTGAAGCATCCAACCGACGGCAACCAAATGAAGCAAAAGGCTCGCTGCAGGGGCACCACAATCATAGCATCTTGTACGAAAGAGAGAAAACTGACTAGTGGCCCATTGCTTACCAAGCAGCGCCATTCCCCAACGGCTTCATGCACAGCATAAGCTGTAATGAGGACTAGAAACAGTATCCAAACGAGCCTGCATACGGCGACCAGCTATCCAAGGAAAATAGAAAATAGTCGTCAACACTTAAGTGCACATACCCGAGAGAGACGGTCATTGGCATGAGATATTCCCATGCGTTCCATTGCAAGACTCCATCAAAGCTCAACCCTGTAAATATTAACGCAATAGACAGAGGAAGCGTGCAGAACTGCAAAAATCAAAGGCAACAACTGCACTGTCATCTGAGGCAACAGTCTCTGTATATATCATTCTCATACCATTGATGTGCATATCATTACAGCGAAAGGGTTTCCTGAATTCACGGCCACCGCCGGGCTACATTGCACAGCCAAATAGACGGGTATCAGTACCAGTGACCAACCAACATCAATAACGTCTTCAACGCGGAGTAAGATGAGCAAAATACCAAGGAACAACCCCCCAAGAACAATCGCATTGCTACCAAACTTGAATACTAGCCAAGAGCGCGTTGCCCTGCGAGTCATCAGAGTCTGTATGTATCGGCCGCATATGCTATGACGTTCATTTCTCCAAAGTGCTCCTGCGAGAGAAGATTCATCGCGGTTCGCTCCAACACAATAGATAATCAGAGACTGGATGAATCCTACAATCATAAAGCCTGCCGTCAAAAGCAGTGGAATAAGAGCTACAGGCCAACTATACACATTGCTGTCTGTCAGTTTGCCGCAAAGCAACAGAAGAGATAGCGGCAAACCGCAAAAGAAGCCCATCGGCGTCAAGCAATACTGCTGAAAATCGCCGATAACATTACAGCACACACAGAACGGAACCAATCGACGTTTCGAAGCAAGTTTACGTCGATCCTTGCGAAGTTGGTTGAGATATTCCTGCTGCCGTTGCAGCCGTCTCTTAAATTTATCAATTTGCCTTCGAGATCGTTCGTTATCCAGTAATTGCTCATCATTCATTCCTCGTCCAATACTATCTGAATCAGACGCCGAGTACATCGAAGGCGCCCAGGTAACTTGGCCGACGTCTTCCAGTTCTGGGCCCCAGTTCCTCCGTGGAAGTATCCGCAGAGATCGAAACGACGATCTCCCTTGCATGAGAAAGTAGTGCCTGTACAAGTCCCGCCATAGCTCATCTTTCGTTGCTAATCGGTAATATCGACGTGAGGTTCTGGACAAGTTAAGCAGATCTCGAAAATCATTAAATCGTAAGATGTGAAGCCAAATCTCTGCAATGAGTTCAAAATAATTTATTGCCAGGAATCCAATCCATCACGGGGAGATCTTACCGTCATTGAGCCTTTCAGTCAACTTTGAAGCAGCCGCCTTCGGGGGACTATGAATCGTCACCAATACATCCCCATTGGCCGATACATCCTCTTCCTCCCTTCCAGTTTGGTGGGCAGACGGCTGTTCAGAAGGGCAACTCGCTCCATTATCCGGACCACTTGAGCATTCATTGTCAGCAATGTAGTCCTTCTTTGCGTCGCCTTCTTGTCCTTCCTTGACACAGACACAGGACGCGTGGCTATCAGCTGCAGCCTCATAATTACGGCAGGATGTGGAATCGTGCCGCGTGAACATGGTGCCAGAGCTTCTTGCGTCCCCATCCATTCCCCCCCCGCAGCGGAGAGACCGAAACCAATGCCCCGATTCAAACCCAAATAAAAGGATACTTACGTGGGTAACTCAAGGAAACGACGACGCTAAACAACTAAATGGACCATACTCCCAGACCCGAAATCCGGGCCGAACTGAGTACCATTCCGGTCCGGAGTGACCGAAAAAAGTTCGAACTTCATCGTTGGAATTGACGACACCGTCCGAGATGGTGAGTTGCTCCTCTTTTTCACTGTGCCAACACATTGTCACTCGTCTTCAAATCAAACACATATGCTTTACTCTTGGGCTTTCCCGCGACTGCAGCCCGAGCAATGGATTCGCCGCGAAGCTAACCTACGTGCGTCTCGGTTGGGACGACTCTCGTTCTTGCTAGCCCATCTGATTCTGAGGCTGTCATGCGCACGTTCTCTTGCGGCCAGCGGCGTGGTAGCGTAGCGATGAACCCCACATGGCCGCCAGCTGCTATCTGAGTGTAGCGACTCACAGCTTGTGTCACAAACAACTGCCGGCGGTCATCAGCCACACATTTGGTGATTTTCTGTTTTCGGGGATGGGAAAAATGGTTTGGGGAGGTACGTACATGTATAGACCGGGGGGGCTCCTCCAGAATGCACTGGGCAAGCAGCACTGAAGCACGGCAGGTACCATAAGTTCTTGGCAGTGAAGGATACAGTGTACTTTGGCCATTTCAAGTTCCAGATTATCAAAACGTTGACAACTGGTCGCACCACAAACATAAGGAGCACGACTTTTGTTTTAACCTTAAACGTGTGTGTGTGTTGCGTGTACATTCAGGGTAAAGGTTCGCCCCACACACGGCCTCGCGTAGCACGTAGACTCGATGTCTTCCTATAGGGGCACTACACTAAAATGCGGAACATTCTTTACCTCGACCTTTTTCGGTGGCTTTCGTAGGGCGTCAGCAATGAAGGAAGGAAATGCAAGTGGAATAGTTATCCAGCGATAAGTTGTGGTCGTCCTGCAATCCGACTCTTTGTTTTGTCCTCTTCTTACGCGGGGGTGTTGTGTATATTTGTTAGAGGACTCTAGACGGGCAAGACGTGGAGTCGATGGAATACCATTCGCATTCGATTCGGAAGGGTTGCTTCAGCCGACAAGATTCGACAGCTTTCTAGCAATGGTGTGAAGGGCCCTTAGAGAGGAAAGAAATGTACGCCTGTGATTTATTTTCCCGTTTAATTCCTCCATTCAGAATGCACCTTATACCCTTCTATAGGTATATTGTGGAATCGATGAATAACTAACTCGGTAGTATGGAGCTGCGTCAGCAAATCATGGCGAACGATCTGGGCGTCGTACATGACTTGGGCCGTCGGGTAGCTGGCGTCCGACTGATAGAGGAATGGTGTTCAGTTCGAGGTTCCCAATGGATTAAGCTCGAAAAGTTCGAAATTCGAGCTAAATCCATAGGGAATAGTCGGGTGGGTCACGATCATTGACCCCGCCACATGGATTTACTTGAGAATTTTCCGGCGCGTAACGATCGTTGACGCCAGCACATGAATCAATCCCGAATGTCCCTAGATGAACAGGATTAAAAGTATTATCAGGGTTTTCGGAGCGAACATGGTCGCTGTGATAATGCGGCTGACCGTGTGCGCTGTTGGGAGCTACCTGCTGCACCATCGATCTGCCAGAGTGAATGGCATTGTTGTCAGGGTGTGGCTGCCCATGCGCACTACTGAGAGGCACCCGATGTATCGCTGGCTTTTGTCCGCCGTCTTGATTCAGGAGCTCCCTGTACACGTCATCTTGTGTGAAAATATCAGTCCGACCTCTGATCGCCTTGTCTTCCCCTGCGGCAGAGCTTGTAACACTACCCCACAGCTATAGCGTTTGTGTCCTACCAATATCACTTACTCCCCATCGACACTCTTTTGTCCCTCAAAAAGTCATTTACTGCTCGCACGATACTCTGTTTGGTATCGTATAGCAGGTCATTGGGCAGCTTCTCAATCGGAGTTGAGCGTATTTTCGGAAAAGAGTTCACTGCATCGTATTTCAAAGTTTGCTGCAGTCACGTCCAAATGTCATTTTCCCCATTCCTCCGCAGTATTATCCAGTTAGTAACTGCACTTACAGCCCCCTTAGTTCCAGCGTGTGTCATCCGGATGACATCCGAACGAGTCACTCGAGAATTACAGTAGACTCCACATTGCTCTATGGTAACGTTGCCATTTTTTGAAATACCTGCTTCGTACCAACGCAGATATCCTTCTACAGTGATGTGAGTCCAAATCCCAAAAGGTGTGTGGTGGTTCTTACGGTGAATGTCAATACTTCTCATGTCGATGCAACACGGCGTTCCACAGCACAACGTCTCTGGTTTCACAATAAATGTCAGCTGGTCAGGGACGCCTTCATCCACCATCTCATACTGCAACAGATTACGCATAAAGTGTCCATACAGAGATACTGCATGAGATGGTAAGGATTTTCCGTGTCCAGTGTACTACTGTAGCTCACCTTCATCGGTCTGCATGGGAAGCACTGGATCATTTTGCAGCATGTACATTTGCCGTAGTTGACCCCGTTCACCACAGTCCCCATTCTGTGTCCGTCAGCATTGGTACTCATCTCCAGAGTACCCTTATAACCCTATATAGGTGGTAAAGCCTCCATATACAGTAGTAGGTAGTGCACCGAAGTCCTGGGAGCTATTCTCGCCGCCTTTTTTTCCAAAGACAAAGCTCTCACTCACTCACGTGTGTATTATCTACCTGTCCAACAGAGGGAACAAATGCCCCACGCATGCATGGCAACCTGACGAGCCGGCTCAGGAAGTACAGTAGTTCTTCGTATCGCTGTTCTCGTCTTCACAACCAGAATCCTGCTGCACTGCACAGAGTACACTCTCACTGCAGTCTGCAGTCTGCAGTCTGCAGAGCACTTCTCCGAAGGCATGACTAAGCAGAGGGACTTGCCAGGGAGCCCCCGTTGTTTCAAAGGCTCGTAGAGCGCAAAACGGTACATTACACAGTACAACGTATACTGATTGTACCGTTGGGATTGCGGGGTACAGTACATATTATTCAGGTTTGAGCCGATACGGTACACTGGGTACTGTACTCAGGTGACTGTACACTGTAATTCTGTCCCTCTCGCCCTTGTCTCCAGTTTCCAGCGAGTTTCGATAGAGCCACATAACAATTTTATAAACATAACTACTACTTGTAGCTAGCAGCTCATGGCTCAATACGATGTACGACTGGGAGGTGCAGTACAGTACTGTAAGTTTTACCCTCCTGCACGTACGGTACAAGTCAATTCATGTCGCTTGCTGTTCTGCTGTTCTCATAGCTGGTTTCCATCCGAGATGCGTTTTGCCGTCTCAGTTCAGTTATTCGTCTACTTTGTTAACTTACTGAATTTCCGATCAACTGCATCGTGCAGTCTGAACGTGGTCGCCCACGTTCTCCCTTGGTACATCTTGTTAGCGGTACCATTATGGTATACAGTATTCAGAAACAGTTTCCACCTCCGCATACATGTATGCGAAAATTTTAAAGGTTGCTTCCTCAAACTAAAGTGGATTTTCCAATAACTTGTGGCAGAGAAACGCCGTACAGTGTTCATGTATGACCCATATGGAATTGGGATTCATCGGCTGACCATACCGGTATACTGAGATTCAGAGGTTCCTTTGGATTCTCATGGATTCTAAGGCGGGATAACTCTTGTCTTTGCCTCTAAAGCCATTGTTTGCTCGCACTTCTCGCCAATCAAGTGCACTTGTGGGGACCAAGTTTCGGGTGCACCAACAAGAACTTACCCTAGGATGCAGAAATAAGGGCCGATTCTAAATGTGCCCTTATTATTGCCGCCTTTATTCAGGTCTTCAATTGGATAGAGAGCAATACCATGAGGAAGGCAATCATATTTTATGTACTCTGTCAAATTTTTGCTTTCAAAGCATTTCTGGTTACAAAGATATTGCCCGATTTCTGGGTCTCAAGAGGGCTGAAAAAGTGGCCAGGGGTCATTTTGTGTGTCCCCTTTGCCTCCCCCTTGGGATGGTTGAAGTTGCGAACGTCCAGAACGTTCGCGAACCCGTTGCAGAAGAATGTACACTGTGAAGTTCGACTGTCGAGCTTTAGTCACACATCTCACACGCCTTCCAGGAGTCGTAGGCAGCTCTGACGCACGAGAACCTATCACATTCATCCTCAGTAACCATAATAACCCTGGAGTGTAGATTGCCGCTTCTTACCTACTTGTACCAGGGACGAAAGAATGTAGAATTCTACTCCGCAGCGGGTGCAAGTAGAAGACGACGATTTATGCGGGAACTGAACCTGCTTCCTTTCTTGCGTCAAGCGAGAAAAGACAGACCACCATGACTCCCGTGGTGAATGCGTGTGGAGAACTGCTGTTGACCCATGTTGTTGTTCCCACCAAAACAAACTATCTCCGTT
>LVLI01000457.1:0-27154 GCA_001687465.1 Halocafeteria seosinensis
GCTCTGCAAACGTCGAAAGGATTTACAATGCTCATTTAAGACATCGAGCAAAGAGAATCCATAAAAAGAGAGCTTTGCACATGCAAAGCTCTCTTTTTATGGATTCTCTTTGCTCGATGTCTTAAATGAGCATTGTAAATCCTTTCGACGTTTGCAGAGCCGTGCCAGTCTTACGTCGTTAGTCCTGGCGTGTGCACTTCGTCGTCATACGAAGTGTACATTGTACCAGAGGTCTGTGTAGGCGCCTAGACACCTAGTTTAGTGTAGCGCATCGACCAATATTACTAACTAACTAACTAACTAACCCTAACGCTGTGGCCCCCCACCTTCTGGCTCGGTCACTGCCCGATAAGTCCTTCCTGGATGTGCCTGTGCTTTGACTCGCTGAAACAGAGATGTCCCATCATGGAAAAGATCTTTGTGATTTCTCCAGGCCCGGCCAGACCCACTAACTTCTCCACAATCACCGCACTTATATCCATCAATGATCGGAAGAGAGGGATCCACCTCGGCTAACCGATGCAATGCAGGAGACGGAGAAAATGTTACCGAATTCAACCAAGCTTTCAGCTCCGGTCTAGAAATTTTCACCTTATGTCGGCGTATGAGATGCTCTCTAAGCGAATTGCAATCCCTACAGAAAATTTGGGAGCACTCTCTACACACCGGACCGTACTTGCCCGCAACCAAGAGCTCCATGGCGTTGTCTTGGAGACCAAAGCAGCAAATAGGAAGCTATCAAGGCAAGCACCGACACTTCGATGTGGTTCTCCAAGCTTTCGTTCATTCTGCAAGCCAAAACAAGCCCAAAACATCGAATGGAAGTCGACAGAAGATCATGCGGCACTGCCCGACGACCTTCACAAGTACAAGCCCGGCAATTTCACCAGTATTTTCACTTGTTTTCGGGATTCTGTAGCCTTTCACGCTTTTTCTATTATAATACTACATATATCTTCCTCTGGAAGTGCAACATCACTGATATACCGTGCAATATGCCTCCGCCATTGTCGAAGTCGGAACACGTCCTCTGCGAAGGGCGTCTATTTGCTCGTACATATAGCTATTGAACACACATCAGCTCCATATACGTAGCCAGTATCATGTTTATCCCATATACATCTTTTTTGTAGCTCTATAATACTGTATACATACACACAGAGCGTCTGTACTACAGGGTTGCGACCACCCAGCCAGGCTCACCGAAGCTCGAAATGTCTGGCCTCCTTTCTCAGCACACAAACAACGTCTTCGAGATCTTAGCATATCTACAGACAGCTGGTTGTTCGCTCTACACGTACATATGCTGGAAAGGCCTGTATTTTGCCTGTGTAGCTAATTCGAAAATGCGCGGCATGGACTACCAAAATCCGGCATGGACTACCACTGGGGGGAGCCAAAGGGGGCGCGGGAACGGCATGGACTACCAAAATCCGGCATGGACTACCAAACTCCCCTCTGTGAAGACCGGATTAGTAACGGGCTTAGGAATAGCGGGCCCGTCGCTGCTTAACACATACCGCTCCTCGATAAGATGCGGTCAACTTCATGGCCAGTAGGCTATCTTGGTCACATATGTGTTTGTCTAAGATACCGGCGTGAGCAACAACTGAATTACTATGTGGTGTATTGTTTCGACTTGGGAGACATGTTGACTTCCTCAATTGTGCCAAACACTCTGGCCTTGGCGGCCAAACAGCGTTGCTACGCAACGCACTTCTGCCGCTTCAGGCTTTGCTGTTAGCTTTAATACGAGTGGCACAAACTTACACGTCCTTACACTAGCAATGGTGAACTCAACCGTGGCCTGCGGCCTACATCTGTGTCCAACTATTGCAACAAGCAACAAGCGCGACTGCATCAGAGTCCGGAAGTCGTGTTCCAAAGCACTCTCAGGGTTAATAGTCATACCACTGGCATTGGCAATGACAAGCGCTCAACTGCATCGGCCTCTCAACAAGATTCATCGGAGTCCGGACTCCAGAGTCACCACCCTAACCGCAACTACAGACAGTATCCGTACGCAGCTAGTATCCACAACACATCTCTGCCTTCGTTTGCTACGCAACGCACTTCTGCCATCAATCCATTGGCTCATCTGTACCGTTCACGCTTAATAGTCAGCAGCTACGTCGGCAATGCCAATTTGATTGGGAATGGAGGCTGTTAACTTTCGTGTATCCCGTCACTTCGCTCTCTGCGTGTCAATCCCACACCCCAAACATTCCCGAAGCACAACAGATGCCTTACAAATGACTAGGGCGCGTGGTACGGGGTTTTGAGCGTCCCAGTCCCACGCTCGTCCCAGATGAGCTGTCCCAAATCCCACAGAGCTATTGGGACAATTATACATAAGAAAATTCTTTGTGTGTTGAGTACGTGTATTTTGGAGTATCTAACGACGTTTATATGGGTTTACAAATCCTCGAGCCTTTCGTCATTCTCCCGCCACCTTTTCGCCGGCTGGCGCCTGGAGTCTCTCCCTGTTGCAGGAATATTTTCCCAAGGTTGTGCGGCAGGTATTTCATCACTATCAGATGACATTGAAATAAGCGGATGAGACATGTTGAAATCATCAAAGACATCCAATTTCTCTGCCTGAGTCATCCTCTGCTGCAGGTCTTCTTCTTCTCTCAAGCATCCATCGATAACCACTGGCATGTCCACAACACCGAAGACTTCCATATTGTCCAGATCGATATTTTCATCCAGCGTCATCATTAGGTGGGTCGAAATGGTCCCATATATTTCCCTCCATTTCTTTACAGTAGGTGTCGACAGTCACACTGTAAGAGTGGCTGTATGAGCCAAACGATTCGGCTGTTGTTTTGAAATGTGTGGGGCTTCCTCGACCTCTTGTATCGGTAGTGAAAGTGTACGGGTACGGCAAAGTTCGACTTTTGGGGGCATGTGTCCGATGAGTAATGTTTTGTATGGTAAATGTGTAGATATTCCCACTTATAAACCATATATGCTCTTATCTGGTGTCCCAGGTAACTCTTGACAGGCCGTCCCTGTCCCACCCGTCCCATGGGACGGGAGGGTCTTTGTACCACGCGCCCTAAGGACATGGGCGCAGGCTGGCACAAAAGTTACACGGACCTCATGTAACCTAGTCAACCACTATCATTTGCGCCTTTATATTGTATTCACTATATTAAGAGAAGGCGTGTTTTACCTTTGCTGGTTGGTACCATTCATTGCAGGGCTGTGTGTTCGGGGTAGACAATCGGCGGAGGCGTACCCACGATCGGCTCTGGAAGATGAGGTGCTCACACAAACGAGTAAGAGACGATGATGGAAGGAAGACAATGGCATCATTAGTGTAGTATAAATGCGCCGTATCAGCTTTTCATCTACGGTCCTACCCCCGACCAAGGCTCGTAATAAACCGTCCCTCAAAACGGTCGTCTAAGTCAACAATAGTATACGATACATGCACGAAAGAAAGCACTGAAGAGAATAGATTGCTATGATGACCTTTATAGCGTACAAATAGATGGTAGATATGGGAAGTTGAAGTAGTATAGGTTACATACCCCTCCCACGTAACCCGGACCTACGTAACTTTTGTGCCAGCCTGCATGGGCGTTGTATTGGCGTAACTGTATACTCAGCAAATACAAGCTACCGGCCGATGGGTTCTAAAGCGAGAAGAGTGGGGGGATCTCCCGCATGGGACTGGTATGAGAGGGAGTACGTTTGGATGTGCCCTTACAACACTCCTCGATCGAAACAGGACAAAGTAGACAAGACGAAAGTTTTGGCGTATGTGTGCAAGTTTCATCCCGATGCAGCTGTTAGTCAAGGCAGGACCAGTTGGAGGAGGAGAATGCAATTGGACTTCAGCAACGAAATAATGATAAAGATCTGCTGTACAATAAAGACAAGATTTCTCGCATCCGCGATTTAGCAAGGCTCCTATCCACTATTCGAGCTTACGCGAAGCAACTGGAGGAACGTCGGAGTAATTCTTTGTCAACATTCTTACGGGTATTCTTCCTCCTTTCTCGGCATGAACTCGCTGCAGATGATGAAGACAGTGAGGAAATTAAAGACATCAAACGTTCTTGCAAAGAGTATATTGACTCATTAATCCCTGGTAGCGCTGCTCCGGCAGAGCAGACATTCAGCGTCGCAGGGAATATACATTCGCACAACTCAACGTCGATGCTGGGAGAAACTTTGAAGGCAATACTGATCCTCAAGAATGCATGGCTACATTGGATGGACCTCTCCCAAGATGTGCCTAAGGACCCCTTTGATGTCAATGTAGATCCTTTCCAAGAGAACATGGATGTAACCATAGAAGAAAGCAATCCGAAAGAAGTAGAGCATGAGGCTGGTTAGGGTGGCAGACGGTCTCACCGTGTGGCACCGACCGGTTGATCCTGCCGTACAATGCACATTGTCCAGTTTTGTAATAAATGAGTACCATTGACCGCGGGGTGCGGGACTCCCGCTATTCGCAGGCCAATATAGGCCTTCCCGCGAAGTTGAACACCGCAAACGGTGCGGTGGTTTGCGAGGTACAGCCTTGCTTCTGATACAAGGTGTGGGGCCAGGTACGGAAAGTGGGCAGAGGGTACTGGTTCTCGGTACTGCTGGTATATACATATACATATATATACCATTGACTATACATTGTGTACAATGCTTACGTAGTGCGCTTCAATTCTATAGGACTTCGTTAGTTGCCGATTCCCGTAATGCCACTCTAAAGCAGAAGGTATGAACCTGTGGGGTTGACTTCGGGGATCTATATCCAAAGAATCTGAAACGCGTTTGCTGGCACTTGTCCGAATCTATTTGTACCATGCATTCGTCATCGGCGGTGTACTAGCTGTGCTAACCCAATTGGAAGTACCATGGTGGTAATAGCATACTGAGTGCTCTTATTCCTTCTACAACAGATTGGAGGGATTCACAATTTAAATACGTCCTCGCTTTGTGCTGTACTGCACCCATGCGCTCTTGTACAACTGAAGGTGTAGCCTCGGGACAAAACGATGCAATGAAATGGGCCATGCGGATCGCAGAATGAGCTGCAGTAGTTATATTAGAGTCTACGAACTGCAACCCTTCCCCCCGAATAGAGTCTTCAAGGATCTTGTCATACTTTGTACCTCGCTCTGATATCACTACAGAACCCTTCAAGGCAATAGCCTGAATCAGTCGGTGCATTTCCAAAGGGGCCTTTCCTGGTGGATAATACGAATGAATATTCAGTGATACAGGGGCTTTTAGCATATGATATCGCAGACTATAACCGAAGCTCGTTTCTCCGTTATCCACTTCCATTGGACCAAAAGAATTGACAGAATGCAGTGTCTGGTTGATAAGAAGTTCATCCTTCAGAGTGAGTGTGCGTCTATTGAACGGATTCTTCCCAGAGAGGAGGGACTTCACACCGTTGAAAACAGTCCGCCTCCAGCGGGGGGTTAGCGTCCCAAACAAGCGCGCACACAATACTCCGCCATTCGAGGACACATACGCAGAGCTGCTGATGTTAGTATGTTGCAAACGTGGCTCTATAGACGAATGGTAACATACGGGGAAATGCTGGATATAATCCCTTTGAATATCCGTGTAGAACTGATAGTTGTACTTACTATATTCCAGTACAAACGCCGCGTTCTTAAAGTACTTTTTGGTGATCTTGGATTTCATGTAAGACAGTTTGTACTCGAAGTTCCAAGCGACGTAAGGCACACGTGAGGGATTGACACTCTTCCTTAACATAGTTTTATGTGTGAAAATAAGGGCACTGACAGGGTATTCGAACGGATTCTCCAAAAAATCCCATAGCGATGAAATTCCGTGCCTAAGCAGCAGCTCATTGACTGGCACAGCAGACAATGCAAAGACTTGATGTTTGAAACTCCCCATAATTGACAACGCAGAAAATCCAGAAAACCGTCCGTGATAGGCGCAGCCGTGGGAACTGTTGATGGTGTGAGTTTTCGCGACAATGGTTGCAACGTCTCTTGGATACACATCTACCACTTTCTGTATCCACTCCTTTTGCTTCCATCCATAAGGAGCCGCCATCACCCATCTTGAAGGAGAAACCACCGTGAGTGGATCGACCCACTGACGGTCGTGTTTATATTTGTTAATGAGCCCTCGCACCTGCTTCAGGCTACGTTCGTACTGTCGTGTCCCACAGTAAGACGCTTTTCGTAACAGTATTGCGAGAGGCTCAGCGATGCCAAGAAGCGGTTCGCCTGTTTTGAAATTAAATTGTATCCGTTGTATTGGCGACTCCAGCATCATTGACTCACACCCACGCTTAATGGAAACATACTTGCCGTCCTTCATGAAGAAGATTTCACCCGGCGAAACAGTCTTAGGAAGTCCCCATGGATAAAAAAACCTGACGAACTTTCCCTCGCTGATTGAAATTAAGGGATTTCTACGAGATCTTGACAACAGTAAAAATGATTCTTCTCCAGAGTCACACACACGGTATTTTATCTGCCACGAACCTAGCTGCTGTTGTTCAACAATTCGCTTAAGCTGAACATCGCTCAGTACAGGAGCCGTACACACGGAGGATCCATATATAATCACTTCGTGTAACGTTTGTCTCAACGTGGAGCCGAGAAGTCCGCATAAACTAGCTGCCCCTTTGTTACATTTGTCAGTCCCATAGAGCGAAACGGCACCATTAAGCATAAGAATCGCCGTATCTGTACGTACTACCCGGACGACTTGCAACGATTGTTCAATTGATGCCGTAGCCGTTTTCTCGACAGCCTGTAATCTTGAAACATGGCACAGTGAAGATGGTTTGCTGTTGGTCGAATGAATGCCGGTCGTGTAATTCCATCTCTCAAAATCCCTGATGGTGGCCCCCGGGAAAGGAGAAACCCTGGTTTCTCCGAATTCGCCACTGAGTCGATCCCTCAAAGATATTCTTGAGCTCGGAAGGATAGACTTTGAATCGTAAGACTCACCTCGGTGGTATATAAAGTGCACGTGTGACGCGTCGCTTTGCAAAATTACTTCGGAGAGAGCCTGATATTTCGCACTCCTATCGGTAGAAAATAAGCTGTGTAAGGTCATTGACGTACGCACTTGCGCCGCCGACAGGATGAGAGCATGTAACAGGGATGTTTCGTTCGGGAAATATTGGCTAAACCTCTTCGAACCATCCGGAGTCGTTCGAGCATGTAGAAGGGATGTTTGGTTGGGGAAATATTGACTTAACCTCTTGAAATCATCCGGAGTTGTTGGAACTGGATCAACCTTGAAGTAAGTGGCCCATAGTATCCCAAGACTCAGACACAAAAACAGACTCCACAAAATCCTGTCCATCACAAGCAATGGCAAGGCTTAACGGCTCACTATCTACAGCCCATACTCGATAGCGTGCGATGACGTAAATGCTCCGGACCTCCACAGGGCCTATATTGAAGAGGAAGGTACACGTGTGTCAGCTTCCTTCATGGCACGTACGTGTAGAGTGAACTACAAAAGTACAACCGGTCCATTGCGTCGGCGGGTTCCTTTCCCCGGTCCCGGACCGGGGTTGGTCCGGAAGGAATGTTTGGAAGGGGGAGGTAGTGTTTAAGCGCTAGAATTGATATGAACGTCGGCGTTTCATGCTTCAAACGATGTTCTGTTTCTAATAGTATGTATGTAAAAACTGCTGAATGGGAGGATGGGAAATTTTCTGCCACGATGATGTGTATCTACCCGAGGCAAGTGCAGGAACGGATGGAACGCTTAACGGCCACGGAGTGCGCAGCGATTGTAGCCCACATCTTGCATTTCCATGGGTAATAAATTGAGAGAAGGATAGGAAAAGGGTTAGCCAATGCTGCATCATCCAGTGGAAGCTAGTAGTAATCGCAACAAGGCGCCGGTCTCCTCGAAACTACGGCTGTGAACATTAGGTCCGATGCATATCTTCCATGTTATGCAAACTCATGGGCTTCGTTTGGATACAGGAAGATGCATTACTTAACAGGTATTTGCTGTTGTACCAATTGAGTGTATGCTGATGGGTTTGGGATCCTCTCATAAGTGGCAGGAGCTGACAGTGCTGGCCCTTCCGAAATTTGGGACAACTGTACAGAACGACCACATGCTTCTTTCCCCGCTTACCTGATCCAAAGCTGCGTTTCGAATTGTTGGAGGGCATGTTTCGAACTTTTTCACGAGCCGTTCCTGCGGTAGGAACGCCAGTTGACGTTCTCCTCGACAACTTCTTCCCTGGAACAGGTGGCTGACCTGCCGCTGCATTTGGAAACACTTGATACGCTCTTTTCAACTTGTTGGACGGAACTTCCAGCCTTATGAATGTTCGCTGGACTCGAACATTTCTTCTTGGCAACGGTGGAAGATCGACTTCGCTTGACTGGTTTATGCTGGTACTTAGTTTTCCAGCCAGGTCCTGGAAATGTTGGTTGCCAGGGACATATGCAGTGGGCTTTAAATGCTCGTCATTCAGAGATGAGTCTTTAGGTGTCTAGGGTAGTATCAGCCTTTCGCAGTAGGACCTTGCCTGGAACTACGTCTTCTCCGTTCTGGAACTTACTGAATCGCTTGTTCCAGTTGGCAATCAGATGGTACCCACATGACTTATGAATTCCCTGAGGCCACACCTCATTAGCTCCTGCTTCGTTCGTATCGGGCCCGTGACCCTGCTGACTAGGTTGCAGAACGATTTTTCATCAATATACGCAGGTCGGTGCTGGCAAAGCTACGTCGCTCGAGCTTAAGCGGGTTCAGGGAGAGGGAAAATAGTGTCCAATGTTTGTGGTAAGCTCACAACCAAACCCAATGCTTCCTGTGATATTTGAAACAGGATAGTACGCCGAGCAGCAGTACGGATTGGCACAATCCGGGTACATACTTCGTTCAGTGCTTCGCCACATGCTTCCAACGACGGTTCAATTTGACAGGTATCCTCAGACGCTTGCTGTGTTTACATACGAGAGAGCATATTAAGCATTTCACCTCGCTGCATATTTCGAATAGAAGTACCTCGCTGGCAGGATATCTTTGATCTTCCACACCAGCCGTCTGTCCCTCTTGGGAACTCTGTTCAGAATAAAAGGTGAGAACTGTTATTGATTTTGCTTTGCCGTATCCGGTTTAGCGCTTGTACACTCCGTCATCGTAAACAGGGACGCTGAATTCTCAAGTTCAGCAACAGGTACCTCGGTTGAAGACCTTGCTGCCATGATTATCGGATACACTATCGGAAGCACTCCTAGTACAGTATACTCAACGACATGGGTATAATGAAGCTTTCACCGGTGGTCCGGAAATTTCCCGCATGAGCTACTGTTACTGACCGTCAAACGAAAGAAGGGAGCATTTTTTTCGGTAAATGTCATCTTGCTGAATTTTCCGCATTGTCTCATAAAGCTATTCCCTCGTGTTTGGTACATTGACAGAAATATTCAGCTTGGGCTCAGCGATTACTTCCTCCAGCCTATTTTCTTTGAATCGATGCAGGACTGCCTCCACGAACCTCACCACGAAAATACCGCAATCGATCCCATTGCCCTGTTGTGGTACATCGATACGGTGGTAGGCTATCAGTGGGAGCTCTTCGGACAGAATGTCATGAGCTTCCCGCCACTTCATCTTGTACAGGTGGCTGAGCCGGTAGCCTATGGCTTCCACAGGATGTAACATCTTGGAATCGAGGAACAGCATTGGCATGGGGGCTGACGGATCTCCAAGTTTGTTTGGAAACAATACGACAAGCGAAAAGTGCATTGCATGATAAATAGGGATTATTGCAACCTCTTTACTTAAATCGTCTCTTTGGAGATGACGACAAGCGTCCGCATCTGTACCTCCTATAATGCACGGATAGAAAAGGCTGGTAAAGATTCGTACCTTCGCAAACTGGCGAGGAGAGAGTACACACCTTACGATATACAAGAGGGATACGTCCAACATACTGTCGGTTAACCAACACTGCTCCCAGCAACCACAATAATGTCCATTGTGACCGATACTAGCGACGAAAGGCTAGAAAGCAATGTTGTCTGAGTAGTTATTAGTGAACGAGTCATGGCAGCGATGTTCAGGCTGCGAACGACGTACATTCGGTGAGGAGGAAACTGTTCACAACTCTCGATTCCACAATCATTTACATACGTTGCACCCAAGGACCTACGTATCTGCGGTCCCGCGCTACTGTTCTTAAGGGCCGGGAGATTCGCAGAGTCCCCGACTTGAGATTGAAATATGCCGAAGGTAAGTTGTCAGTGTGAGTTTAGAAGCCGCACGTGCTCTCCCTGACGTTGCACCCAGCGTTGCCGCCTCATTCTTCGCTCTTCGTACGACCCTGAGTGTGCAGCCCATCCATCCATGAAGCAAAACAGTAAGTCCTGGAACAGTTGCTGTAACCACACCGAAATGCAATCATCGTGACAGTAACCTTTAGTGTACAGAATATCTCATTACCAATACATGTAACGTGTAACATGTGGTACCGCGAGCTTTATATCTCTATAAAGTGTTGGTATTTGTGTTGACCAAACATCAGACTGAACTATAATTATCCTGCAGACAGGGTCAACGGCAAGGGAATATGACCGTTCATGCCCTAACCCGTTGGTATGTGTGAGTGTGTGGTGGCGTGGATTTCCGGTCCGAAATTCGGGCCAGTCATCCCGGTCAGCGAGAAAAGGCAAGTTGTTTCCGTTCGAAGAACGGACAGCAACCTACGAGCTTCTACAGATGCTGGAGACTACGCAAATTGGGTACTGCAAGTAGGGAAGGTGCATTGGCGTCACCGCTATCCCTTCCTCCCCATATGCTGATGAATACTGAAAACATCAATAACTTTCTCAAGACCGTCTTCGGTGATCTGCAGAATCTGCACAACACCGAACGTCAACGAGAAGTTGCTACCAAAGCAATTCTTGCTCCCCACAACAAGGATGTGGAGTATGTTATTTCCAAAATCGTCACCTCTTCAACGCAGAAGATATATCACAGTGCCGAGTCTGTAGATAGTCCCGAGGAAGGCGCAGATCTTTTCCCCCCTCATCTGCTGCACTCGATTGAATCTCCTCAGCTTCCTCCGCACAGACTCAATCTTAAGGTGGGAGTGCCTGTGGTCCTCATGCGGAACATTCATCCCGGAGCCGAGCCAGCGCAACTCCGTGTCTATAAAAAAACCCAGTTACGTGGACTGAATTACCCGGCATGCAGTCTTGTTGACATTCAAAAGTTACTCAGAGCGACTACCATGTGTAACTACGCTATCAACAATGGTGTATATGTCTGTCTGTGCTTCCTCCGACTCAATGAGTCACGAAGCTCCAACTGACGCTGGCTTGGCAAATGGGAGGCGGCTGATAGTCCAGGAGCTGACGGACACATTGATCAAGGCTGAAATTGCAACAGCACCACCATTCTGCTTTCGAAGCTCACCATTGTCCCCTCCGATAATGACGTATATATACCCAACATGAAAAGAACTCAATTTCCAATCCGCTCTGCGTTCGCGATGACCGTGAATAAAGCGCAAGGGGCTTTACTTGCGTAGGGCGTGCTTTTCGCACGGCCAGCTCTACGTCGGCCTCTCTAGAGTACGCAATTCTCAAAGCATAGTCGTCTTCACGCATGGAGAAAGGTTTACACTTACAAATGTCGTGTACCGACATGTCCTGAAGTGACGAACAACCCCGGTTGTAATGAGTTAGATTGCGGTCCGGAATCCGGACGGAAGGACCAGTCATCCAAGTTTTCCCCGTTCGAAGAACTGGCGTCAACTTGTTCATGATAAATACACACAGCTACAAGCCGTGTTTGAAACGAAACAACGAACACACAAGTCTTCTGATTCAGATACGAAGTCTGACGAACATAATGATGAAGACGATTGTCAAAGTATCGGCCGAAATTTGAGTAACTTCATCATTTTACTCGTGCAAACCATCCACACGTATATTTTTTAAGCCTTTTTTTGAAATAGTTTGCTTCCCGGAGGCGGGCGCGCAGCCGGGAACGTGTTCCAACCACCCTACCGCAGGGCCCCGTGCGGGCACTACAGCTGGAGCAGTGGATGCCTCTGCGCAGTCAGCGGCTATTTGTCCGGATCCCATGTACGATAACTTCCGGAGCAATTTAATTAATTGATTGGCACCGTCCAGTTTGTTGATCATAGTTTCAACCATGAGGTCTCCACCATGGGCCAAACGCCTGGCACGAAAGACATGCTTAAACAGATTAACACCCTTTACCATGTAGGAAGCATTATCGCTAGATATTGCAACTAGTTGTTCTGGTTTGATGCCATAGTCCTCTAATACATCCAGGGTTATTTTCTCAACAAATTCCCATTATACTTCCTGGGAGTTGCAACTTGCAACATCTAGAACAATGGGCTTTTCAATGTCAACGCTTATTAGTACAACCAGAAAGCAAGGCATACTGAGAAGCTTCGACGGGGATTCATCCATTACACCCAGCACCATGGAACAAGTGATGGGGCAGTAGGGGCTTGGATGAGAAGTGTCCCAGTGGCCGCCTACCGTGAATGTACCAGCATCGACGCAACTGAAAGCAACTGCAGCGACGATCGCGATCCCCTTGATTCAAGTTAACTCAGCAGTAGACATCATTGTTGGTTTCTAACATATGTCTGCAGTTCCTAGTCTTACAGAATTAACAGAGTGCATTTGAATTACCAGGTTTCCCATCTTCCAAGGCATCCATCATCCGAATGCGCGTCCGCAATGAACAAAACCAGAGAATAGGGCATCCTAACTCGGAAGTGTGGAGTCGTCCTCTTTTCAATTAGATGGATTCCGGGGCCTGGTGGACGAAGCTGTTGAACGCTTTGAGTTCTTGCGACTTCTCTATGAAGTTTGACAAAACACTGTTTTTCCTCTTCCTTGCAGTATAGATGATACCATAGAGACGTTGTTGCCCAAACTAGGCATGATCCCTGAGAGTTCCTGCCCTAGCGACGTCTCTGGCGCGCTTGGATGTTCATTCCCCTCCAATGCAACCCCGTCTGCAGTATCCAATGCCAATAGCATCTCCTGTTATAGCATTCGCCTATGATGTTTAGCAGTCGCAACATGAGCCACCATCCTCCTCATCTGCCATAATTTGCTTCCTCTGAGTCAAGCTGCAGGTACACTCGCTTCCTGTGACATCATAGTGTGTATGGGAGAGTTTGCGATCCATGCGTCACGTATACCGGCACGGTTTATGAAATTCTCCCGGATTCGAATTTACGACCCGCGCGGTTATGCAGGCTGAGCTTGACCCCGCGCCCGGGCGAAACGGTTCGGCCTCGGGCCCGGGCGCGCGCCTCATAAGGGATCATCCTTAGGGATGGCCCTAAGTACACCGCCCCTCCCACGCGCCCCAAACGGAACGGACCACATGATTGTTATAAGCAGAGCGTACCATAAATTGTAAAGAGATAGCAATGCGAAGGAGTGGGCAAAGCGGTATCTTCCGCGAAGGAAGATCACCAATCAAGTGTAAGAATACAAGTCTATATATGTGTGCTATATGCAACACGAAGAACTGGTTCCCGGACCTTGATTTTGCAAAGTCCATGACGTGACAACACGCCCCGAGTAACATGAAGTATCTGGGCGTAACGCTACCTCAGCAGCTCAATTTCTCAACGGGCTGCAATGAGGGCAAGAGTTTACCCGGTGGGAGGGGGCTGCCCTGGGGGCGATATAAAGCTTCCCGGGCGCAGGTGACTGTGGGTGGGCCCGATTTCTCGGTCCGCATCCTCTATTTTATCCTATCCACTTAAAAAATTTTTGGGATTTTTTGAGGTGCATGCAAAGTATGGACACTGCGATGGTGTGCGCTTTTACAAAGTTGTATGCCCCGGTTAGCAATGAAAGTTGGAATGGTTCAGTATGCGACAGTTTTGCTGTCGTGTGCTCTGTTGTCAACGCTGCTTTTGTTTTTTGAGTCGTCGGCAACCCCGCCAGGCAGTTCTACCATCGTAGACCAAGTAGGCAGCTCGAAAATTCAAGGCGATTGCGGGCTGGATCACAGTGGCGTTTTGAATGTTTGGGTTGTTTACGGAACACGACCAGAACTCATCAAATTGGCGCCGGTAGTGTGGGCGCTGCAGAAAGAGAGAGGCGTGCGAATTTGCGTGATCAATACAGGACAACACGGGTCCCTTACTGACACATTAGCATCCCACTTTCGGATTACCGACGATGTTAGGTTTATCCTGAACAGGTCTACTTCACTGAATGCATTATTTGTGAATGTGCATAGGTCTTTGGCACAACTTTTGGTTGGTCATGGCCGAACGACGTTTGTTGTACAAGGGGATACAACAACAGCGGCCGCTGCTGGATGGGCCTCCTTCCTGCATGGAGATTCGCACCTAATTCATGTAGAGTCTGGCCTGAGAACAGGGTCGCTTAGGTCGCCTTACCCTGAGGAATTGAACAGAAGAATCTTAGGACAAATGTGTACCCTTTGTTTTGCCCCGACAGTAACCTCTTTGTCGAATCTCCAGGAAGAGCATATTGACCGTGGCAGATTGTTCCTCGTGGGCAATACAGGTACGTGCATCACACCTTTTCAACGAGGAAACTAAACATTTCTCCAGTAACGTCCCGCAGTCATAGACGCGCTGTATTACACGTTGTCGAATGTTGCATCGAAAGAATTGCAACTTCGCGACATGGAGACTGGAGCAGACTTGGCTTTCACGAGGTACGGAGAATAAGTGAATGTTAGCCAATTATCTTGATATTGATTAATTTTTTGAATAATGACAGAAAGGCGCTTATGTCAAAACGAAGAGTTGTATTAGTAACAACACATCGAAGAGAGCGTATTGGTGAACCGATGCAAGTATTATTCAAGGTGATTCGAGATGCGGCTTTGAAATATACCGACTCTGTTTTCTTCCTACCACTGCACCCGAATCCTGAAGTTCGCGCCGCGATGGGAGACAAACGGCTACTTGATATCCCGAATATAGTACTCATCATGCCCCCTGCATACCCTGATTTCGTTATCCTGCTTAGCATGGCTTCGATCGTGGTGTCTGATTCTGGTGGAATACAGGAAGAAGCTAGCTCTCTGGGAATTCCACTCCTGATTACGCGGAAATACTCCGAAAGAATGGAAGCTGTTGATAATGGAAATGCAATTCTGGTCGGCGACAAAGCGGAAAAACTCCAGTCTACGCTGTCACAGCTGCTTGAAAATGATCATATTTTCACAAGCATGGCGAAGAAAACCAACGCTTTCGGAAATGGTAATTCAGCAAACGCACTGGTATCTATAATGATGCGTCACAAGGATACTCTACTGCAGCCCCCTGAGGTGAAAAGAGATTTTACTGACAAGATCCGCACAAACATGCACTTCGGTGACAGTGCTCCGAATACACAGTTTTCCGTGAATCGTAGCGACGGAGATATAACGGTTATAGTTCAGGTCTTCCGAAAGAGTCCCGAACTGCTTGATATGCAGCTTCAAGCTTTACTATCTTCGAGTAAGAGGCCGAAGGAAATTATTGTCGTGCAGAATGAAAATCGAGCTGACTTCAAGAAGGTATTGCTGAAGTATCCGCATGTGAAACATATTCATTCTGTGAATAAAAACTTGAGGTTTCATGGTCGTTTTCTGCTTCCTTTAATGGCAGAGACTGAATTTTGTGCAGTAGTTGATGACGACGCTATTCCAGGCTCTGGATACCTTGAGTATGCTGTTGACAATGTGAGGGAACTACATGGATTGATAGGTTCTTCCGCTCGGATTGTAGCAGAATCGGACTTCAGTCGTTATTGCGCTCACAAACTTGTTGGCAATCAGCAAATTTGCGACTATCCCAATGTTAACTGGGACGCGGTTGGTGCCGACCATCTCGAAGTAGACTTTGTAGGCCATTGGTGGGTGTTTCGGACTGAATGGGCGTACACCATGTGGAGAGTACCGTCCCCGACGTTTGACACCGGTGAAGATATTAGTTTTGCCGCTATTTTATTCCTGTTGGATAATATACGGTCTTACGTGCTTCGTCCCCGCACACGAGCGGAAATACCAGAGATAGGAATTCCTTCGAGGCTTAAAGCGTCTACTAGGGGAGCCCAAACTACACATGCAGCAGAAAGGAAACAGCGGATCCGGTTGATCAATTATTGGCGGGAGCAAGGCTGGATCCCTGTGTTATCAAGGCGAAAGAGGAGGGTGGAACAGAACAAGAATCTTACGCCTCCCTAAAACTTGCTAATAAGTTTGAATTGTTAAGATTCTGAAGGGTGATAATTGAAGTCCATGCGTGCAAACCGTAACCGTGGGCCAGCTTTTAGCGAATTAGATTGGGGCAAGTTTGATTTTGAGGGCAAAATCTTTCCTTGGTTTCGACTCCGTCGAGGTCCTCGACGGTGTAACGCGCCGAAGACCCCTCGATGATGTTATAGTGTAGTAGTTGCCGTGGTCAATGAGCTAGACCCAGTGACCAAAATTATGTTTTTGGAGATATAAAACCATCAAAGCATGAGAAGGATTATCTAATAACTTGCAGATATTGTTCTTATTCAATTCATCATAGGTTTTTATCGGGACGTGTAACCGTGTAAATTGTTGGAGCTGAGATTCGCTCAGGGCTATCTTTTGTAATTTTTTAATTAATTAGTTTTTTATTCACCATTCTATAATACTCTTTTTAGAAAAACGAAGCTTAAAAATGCTGATTCGGGAAGGGGGTAACAATCTAGACAGGCAAAGTGATTACAGAGTTTCCATAAATAAACGAAAGCCGGTTTTTCTTTGAGACAAATGGGGCAGTCTTCAAAATAAGGGTTTTTCAGAGAACTAAAAGGAACACGCTGGATATTGGGACGAAAGTAACGACGAACGGCACTATATTGGGCTTTTTCAAGTGCTATCTGACGATATGATTCACCGGTATAACAGTTTAAGTCCCAATCTGCGCCGTGTTGTTCAAAGAATCTGACCATATATAGAGGAGCGGTAGTTAACGACTGCCCATAACGGGGAAAAAATCCACGGTTCTTTTTCCTAATGACATTCATTAGGCTGAATATAATTAGTAACTAGATATCTGGCGAATTCATACTTGCGACACTGGAGGGCACGAACAACATCAACAGGTTCCACCACTGTTTCAGTGCAGAGAAATCATGTTGAACTGTCGGCGATTTACTGCTGTCATAACCTCTGATGGTGTGGGTGTCCAACTCGATGGAGATAACAGGCCAATGATTCCCGTTGGGGTTCACGAAGAAGATTATGCGTTCATACTTTTCCACCTCCAAGAGGCATTCGTATCGTTTCAGGAAAACCATATAGTATTTTCGAAGACAACTTGTACGACGCTAACACTGTACTCTTCTTTCGACGGTTTTGCCTTGCTTTGTCCATCAGCATAACTCTCCAAAAGGAGTCCCAAAATATCGTCGTTCAGCCACCCATCTCGTTTGACCAGACGCCAGCAATCCTGTCTGAATAAAAAATATCTTTGACCACCGTTGCCTTGTGATGGGTTCTTTTGAACCTCTCGGGAAACTTCTAGTGAACACATAAAACAGCCTCACGATGGTGTCGTTGGAGGTCCAACATATATCGAAGAGCTGTGTACTCGTTTATGTGAGCACTAATCCCCGTTGTAGGCTGGGACAAAATTCATTCAGTGAAATCTTCAAAAGCTCACCCTGCGCCTTGCACTACTTCAACCTGTGGAAATAGAGGCCTCATACGAATGCACATAGATTGTTTTGCGAGCGACATTGCATCCTACAGAAAGCGGACTCAACAAAAACAGATGTATATAGTACGATGGTACACAGTATCAGTAGATACACGAAGGGAGGGGGAATAGCTCGAAAACACCAAACATTTCTAGTTCCGGTTCAACCTGTTGATTGTTACCAAATTAACTTCCCCCGGGAGCCGGCGGGACGTGGTGCGTATCGTTTTACGGCGGTTGGAACTTGATGCCTCAAATTTTGAAGTCTACTTCAAAAGCGAGGGAGCAATTCCGAAGAATCCTGATAATCACGTGTAGAAACCCTCATATTCTCCGGCGATACGGTCCGCCGACACAAGCGTTGCAGTTATATGGTTCCCATAGCCGACGGTGTGGCTTGTCAAACCTGGCTTTCCATGGCTTGTTCGGTCCCGTCCAATGAAGAATGCATGCCTTCTCGATGTCCTCTTTCCTTCTGCGCTTCAGACCGATTCCGTCTAAATTCCAAACCCAGGAGACCTCTTCAACTGAACCGTGAACTCCCAAAAGCATTGGCGCGTTATATCCAAACCTGTAGAGTTGTCTGTGCTTGTTAGCATCCAGCAGGCGTTCTATTCGCTTTGTAATGTCCTGTTGTTCCCATCTTCTCAAATGTTGTACGACTACTCCATTATTGTACGCTGGAGAGGCAGTGTTAATCTTTCCCCCCTCAAGAAACATCTCCCTCCAGTGTGTCAAGTAGGGATGGCGAAAGTCAACATGGTACTTCCGTAACGGCAACTTGCGGTACGCCAGACCGACAACTTTCGTATTGTTGACTAGTGTGTTATCATACAGGACAGTTATATCTTGCTGGACGATGGTATCGGAGTCCAGCGATATCACTTTCTCTGGGGTATTGACGTCTCCTTGATGGACATCTCTTAGGAACCGGTGGAGATACATTCGAGCAAAGTTGAGTGGTGTTGACATATTCGGCATGTTCTTCCGTTCTCGATATACAATCTTCCATTCTGGTTGAAACCGTTTTATGTCAAAGGTTAAGACTCTATATCCGTAAACGTTTGTCCCCAGCGACTGGTTGTTTCTAGGATGCGATACCCTGTGCATAAGACATTCAACGCTTCTCCTGACATAGGCATGTGTTGATGGTAGAGTGAGGATGTAAATACGCAATCTCCATGGAGAGGGACAATTTGTAATGATCGAGCGAAGACTAGCGAGGAGCCCTGGAACTGTGGCACCGTCATCGCTCTCTACAATGTTTACAAGCTCCCATGTCTGGCCGCTTTCATGCTGTTCGGCCAGTGCATCGTTGGGAATCTGAGTGGCAGTATAAATCTGAAAGGCAAGCCCATATATTAAAGTAGCATAAAACAGCACAAACACGCTTCTTCCTACCATCTCTAAAAAGCATAAGCTCAGGACGACTTGCGGCTTTCAACCGAAACGACTGGTGCAAAACCTTACTCTTGGCGTCCACAAATCGACGGGCATAGATAACACCATGCCGACGGGTAGTAGCACGAAAGTCACGGGTTAGGCCATCCCTTATGAGGCTCCCGCGGCGGAAGCCCCGCCCGTAGAAATCGGGAATCGGGCCGGGATGCTCTCCGGCAGTATGCGGGATCCCGCCGATCATCCCGGGACGCGCTGCCCGAGTATCGGATGCACTTTTTGGGATCGCCCCCCAAAAACATTGATATTTACAGTTGTATAACCTGGTTGGAATGTATCGTACAACCATACAAAGTATATATACATGTAGTGTAATCAGATATCTTGTGTCAGGCTGGCACAAAAGTTACATGTAACCCATGTCCAGGTTACATAACCCTTATACCCCGCGACGACGATTTATTAAATTTAATAATTTTTTAAAATATAAACGTATATTAATTAAGTGAAGTTAAATAATTCTATTGTAAAAGTTARTAAACATAATGAGTTTTGATAAAAAATTAGATAAAGCTGTAATATGAAAAGATAGATATATTTAATGGAGTAATGTTTTAGAGAAGGAGTTTTAGAAGGTAGTTCTAAACCTAGAATTCTAAAGAAGGTTGACTTGAAATTGTAATTTGATTAGTTAAATTCTATATAAAACTATAAAAAACAAAAACAAATTAGGATACTGTATTACTTTTATGAAATTTAATGTGTGCCCATTTTGGACATCCAGTAAAATGTATATCCATTTTGGGAACAGTTTGAAATGAGGGTTTTAGGAAATCTAAAAAATTGAATTCTATATAAAACTATAAAAAACAAAAACAAATTAGGATACTGTATTACTTTTATGGAATTTTTAGTGTGCCCATTTTGGACATCCAGTAAATTGTATATCCATTTTGGGAACAGTTTGAAATGAGAGTTTTAGGAAATCTAAAAAAAAAGAATTCTTGGAAATCTAGAAAAAGAAAATCTAGAAGAAAGGGGATTTATAAAAGACTAAAAAACAATACTTAAAATAGGATACAGTAATACTTTTATGGAATTGATAGTGTGCCCATTTTGGACATACAGTTAATTGTATATTAAAATGGGCACAGATAAAAATAAGAACCATACCATAATAGAGATAAAATAAGATAAGAAGAAGAGTGTTAGGAAAACATTATTTTTTGAAAGAAACAAAAAATAAGGAATTATAATAAATGATGTAAAATAGAATGAAGATTAGATTTATAATTAGTAAAAGCGCCTCCCGCAGCAGCTCCACTATTATCTCCTTCATCATCACTGTCTTCTACTTCATCATCTTCTTCTATATCATCGTCTTGTTGTTGTTGGCTTCTTCCTCTTGTTGTTGGGGGGGATGCTTTGGCTGGTGTGAAAATTTCATTGCGGGTTTTCTCTAATATCCGGTTTAATATATTGCTTTTATTTCCTTTATCATCTATTCTTAAATTTCTAGCTATATCTTGGAGTTGTTTTTTGGATTTTTTATTCAATTCGTCTTCGGTTAGTTCCTGCTCATTTTCTTCTTGTTTTTGTTCTGGTAGTTCATCCGTTTCTGTAGCGTTAGTTTTCGGGGGCCTTCCTTGGGGTTTACCATCACTCTTTCCTATATTATTTGTAATTTTAATCAATTCCTCATCACTAATATTATGGGCGCCTCTAAAATCTTTTATAATAGTATCGCCTATTTGTTGGGGGGGTTTCTAGTAGTGTACAATGTCTATGGACAGCCCACCTTAACGAATTGCTTTGTAGCCAAGCCCAAGCCCACCAAACAGCAATGAAACCTTGCATGGGTAATTAGCATAAAAACAAAGTGTTGTCAAGAAGTAACTGTAAGCTGTTATGTACAGAAGTTAAAGTTGACAAACACCATTGTGGGAGATTGCAAGGGTATCAATGCAAGAAAGTAGAGTGTTGTCAAGAAGAAAGTGTAACCGTACAAAAACAGAAGATAGAGTTGACAAATAGCAGTGAGAGAGGTACATGTTTGTCATTGGTAAAAATCAGAACATTGTCAAGAAGCGACCATAACTTGACATGAACAGAAGAAAGAGTTGGCAAACTGCAGTGTATAACATTTTAAGGAAGTCAATGGGAAAAACGAGAGTGTTGTCAACTTACAACCTGAACTTGTCATTTACAGAAGTTAAAGTTGACAATTAGCATTGGAATAATCTACACACTTCTCAATGGGAAATTTCTGTTTATTTTGTTGATTTTTAAACATATATTCTTTTAACGTAAAATACTTAGAAATAAAAAGTTGTAATATTATATAGAATGGAAACACTAAAACAAATTTATTATAGTAATAATGTTGAAATGGACAACAGAAGAGAAGATTTTGAATATAGGTTAAGTAAGAAAGAAGAGAAAATAAAAATAATGGCTAGTTATTTAGTTTATTCAGATTTGGATCCATTGGGAAATTTTCAAAGCATAGGTTTGAAATCATTGGAAAATTGTCCAAGGACAAGTTTGAATTCATTGGTAAGGACAAGTACAAAAGAAAGGAAAAAGGCAAGGAGTTTTGTGAAAAAAGGAATAAACAACTTTAAGAATAAACCTGAAATAAATGGGGTTACCGAGGGAACATTATATTATTATGAATTTTGTAAGGCTTGCATAGGTTGCAAAAGCCGAATATTTAAATTTTATGAAAATGAATTAATATATAACAGTGAAATAAATCACTTTTATAAAATTTGGCAACTAGAAAATGAAATAATAGACTTGCGGAAAAAGCTGGATCAAATTTTAAATTAGTTTTTAATAATTATATATAGAATAAAAGCGACTCTACTTTTTTTATGTAAGTAGAGTCCCATAGTTTAGGGGTTAAAACGTCCCTTTTACACAGGGAAGAACACCGGTTCGAATCCGGTTGGGGCTATATATTTAATTTATGTAATGTAATATAAGAATATGGCAACTATACCGTTTCAAGCATCACGCGGTCATAAAGGTTTCCTTAAAGCGAGACATGGTTTGAAGATACAGAATGGAGAATTAAGACTTGATCCAGCTGATGGATTGCAAATAAGCAATGATCAAATTACAAATACTTGGTATGATGTAACAGCTAATTCCAATGTTGATTTAAATTCAAACCGTATTATAAATTTAGCTAAGCCTACTTCTTCTACTGATGCTTCTACTCGTGGTGATATTCCATATCTAAATGTAAAATGGTTTAATGCTGTTGGTGATGGAACTGCGGACGATACCACAGCGATTCAAGACACCATTGATTCGCTTCCAAGTTCTGGGGGAACTGTTTTCCTTCCAGAAGGTACATATAGAAGCAAAGGAATAGTAATGAAGTCAAATGTTGAACTCAAGGGAGAAAATCGATCATTTACAAAAGTTATTTTCGATTTTGATAAAGCCGATTTGGTGGGTGGTGGATTATGTGACATTATCGGCGGTGGACTAAATAGCAGAATTGAAAGTGTTGGGGTTAACGGAATCACCTTTGAAATAAATGCAACAAATAATGACCGTGTAACAGCCATTAAAGGTGAGTTTGGCAAAAATATAAATTTTGAAAAATGTAGAATCATTAATACCGCTGTTGATAATATGAAGGATGTGGAAGAACTATATGTATTTGACAATGTCTTTGAAAGCACGAATCAAGGAGATACACTTATAATGAGAAGTGTCTTTAATGGAATTGTGTCCAACAATTTTATTCAAAGTTCTGATAATCATGGATTTTCTTTGACATCAACGGACACATCTGATAGGAGCAAAGACTGTGTCAATGTAGTCATTGCAGATAATATAATTCACGACACCACACGAAGTGGCATTAATTTGAGTACATCAACAAAATGTACGACAACAGGAAATACAGTGAGAGGAATTAATAAGCAAATTGAAACCGGTATACGTCTTTCAAATTTTTCATCATTTAATGTAGTCAATGGAAACTCAATGAAAAATTGCCAACGAGGTTTATTTATTGTACAGACTTCCGGAAATTTCAACCAATTGACATCAAATATTATTGAAGAAACGTCTGGATATGGTATTTGGGCTATGCGAGCGTATCAAATTGTGTCCCAAAACACAGTGGTTAGACCTTGTAAAGGAGGAACGGAAACAAGTGGAATTTATATTGAAGATCCTTCAGACACTACACAACCAAATGTTAGTTCAGGGGATACAAGTCATAATGTAAATTTTAGTACAAATACAATACACGATGATGGAGCGAATATGCAATATGGTATTCAAATAAAAGGTACAGGTGTCGAGTATCAAATTTTAGGAAATAATATTTCTGGTGTTCAAACAAATTCTATTCTTGTGGATGCTAATGCAACCGCCACAACAGCAAATAATGTTTAATATAAATTTAAGAGATTAATTACATTACATTAATATAAGTAATGAGTTATATTAATAGGAACATAGGAGAAGAAAGATTTGATTATTTACCAACTGGTTATGTAATGCAACCGGAACATGATGAAGTAGATCCGAGTGATGATTGGTACAAATACAAAGCTGAATCAAATGTAGATATGTGTGAAAATCAAATAAAAAACCTTGCTGATCCTTTTGAAAGTGGAGATGGAGTAAATTTAAACTATTTACAAACGAGCCATCCCAAAATTTTTAATTTTCAATGGGATAAAACTTTTATAAACGCTTCTGGTGAAAATCAAAGTCAGAGTGCAGAAATTACGGATTTGGTTACTGGACAAGAATATATGGCAAATATTGAGATAACTGTTTGGGATGTGGATTCGGTTGGAAGTCCTCAATTTTTTTGGTTTACGCTAGAAGCTAATGATTTGCAAACATTTCCCGAGCAGTTTTATGATACAAATAATAGATTTGATATTTCAATTAGTAGCCATGCTGTAATGTTTAGAAGTGATAGTGAAGTTATGTTTAAATACAAATTCAATAAGATATTTACAGCAACAGACACGGTAAAATTTAAAGTCCATTATTGGAATCAAGCAAATGAATCGAAAGGCATAGAAGTAAGGCAAACAGTATTTTTATACCCAATAAAAAGTCAAGAAATAGATCCATTTAATTAATGTCTTAAAAGTATAAAAGTATTTAATTACATTAATATAAGTAATGAGTTATATTAATAGGAACATAGGAGAAGAAAGATTTGATTATTTACCAACTGGTTATGTAATGCAACCGGAACATGATGAGGTAGATCCGTCTGATGATTGGTATAAACACATAGCTGAATCTGATGTAGATATGGGAGCGAATAAAATAAAGAATGTTGGAGCTCCAACAGGAACAAACGACGCAACTACAAAGAATTATATAGAAGTAAATTATTATAATAAGACTGAAGCAGATAATAGATATTTAGATAAGTCAACAGCGGATAACGATTATTTACAAGTGGATGGAACAAACTCAATGAATGCGAATTTAGATATGGGTAGTAACAATATAGGAAATTTAGCAAATCCAACAAGTACAGATGAAGCCGTAAATTTGACACATTTGGAAACCAACTATTATAATAAGACTGAAGCAGATGATAAATATTTAGATAAGTCAACAGCGGATAACGATTATTTGCAAGTAGATGGATCAAATTCAATGAATGCGAATTTAGATATGGGTAGTAACAATATAGGAAATTTAGCAAATCCAACAAGTACAGATGAAGCCGTAAATTTGACACATTTGGAAACCAACTATTATAATAAGACTGAAGCAGATGATAAATATTTAGATAAGTCAACAGCGGATAACGATTATTTACAAGTAGATGGAACAAATTCAATGAATGCGAATTTAGATATGGGTAGTAACAATATAGGAAATTTAGCAAATCCAACAAGTACAGATCAAGCTGTAAATTTAACACATTTAGAAAGTAATTATGATGAGAAAACCACAGCAAACTCTAAATATTTGCAAGTAGATGGAACAAATACAATGAATGCGAATTTAGATATGGCTAGTAATAATATTGGAAATTTAGCAAATCCAATAAGTACAGATCAAGCTGTAAATTTAACACATTTAGAAAGTAATTATGATGACAAAACCACAGCAAATTCTAAATATTTGCAAGTAGATGGAACAAACTCAATGAATGCGAATTTAGATGCAGGAGATAACAAGATAATTAATGTAAATGAACCAGTTAATAACAAAGATGCTGTTAATCTTCAATATTTTACGGACAATAATACAACTTCAGGTACTATTGACGTTATGGAAAAGCAAGATACACAGAGTTTTACTCTTAACCAAGGTGGAAGTATAACACATGATCTTTCTGTAACCGGTTTAGAAAATCGTCATTACTTATGTCATATTCAATTACTAGTTTGGTCAGATTTTGTAAATACTGGCGATGGAGTTATTCTTGATCATTTAGTTTCAGATGATGGAACAACAACATTTTCAGATCCAGCTAGACAAGCCCAATTAGATGGTTTCAGCGATGCTTCTAGATTTAAAATAAATTCCGGTGGTATTGGTGATGAAAATGATAGAACTTCATATTATAAATTTACAATTTTCACAAATACGACGGAGAATATTACTTTTTCGACTGGTATAGCTGATAAGAATGAAATAGGTAGCGATAAAACAGTACACTCGAGAATAAGGGTTTTTATTATTCCGGCTTCTGTTTTACTTGGTCTTTAAATCTCTCTTTTCTTATAAAGAAATTTACTTTTTGCTAAAGAGTATATAGAAATGGTTGAAGCATTAGTAACAACACTAAGTGCCATAGGTGGTTTAGTATTTGGTTTTTTATCTAAGTTGCTAAAGGATAATATGTTTGATAGTGATTGTCGAATGCATATAGGAAAGAGCGAACAAGAACAAGAACATAAAGAACAAGATTAATATAGAACGCTAATTAGTTCCATATTAAGATTTCAGTCTTTGAAAAGCTTCAAGAGCGGATTCACCTAAACGAAGCATTCTTTTAGCTTTTTCACCAGTTTTTTGAATGTCTTGCGGATTTTTGCCAACTTTCATTATATACTATATATAAATTATCTTTTTCTTAAAACTATATATAATGGAATGTCCAGAATGTAAAAAGAAAAGTTTAGCTTTGAATGAAGAAAGTTCATATAGTTGTACCAATTCAAAATGTGGAATAATTTGCGAAGAAAAACCCTTTATAGAAGATCAATATATAGAGCCACAACCCAAATTGTATATGAGAAAGGTGGACAGCATTCAAACCCATAATTTTCATAGGATAATTTCATCAATGCAAGGGATTGAAACCAGACAAATCACAAGAAGATTAATGAATGAAATTGAGAAGTATCATAAAGAGAGAAATTTAGATTATAAACATGAAACTATTTATAAATACTTAAAAAGTAAACGAAAGACAATGTATTATCCACACATTGCAGTTATTTATTATAAATTAACAGGATATAAACCAGAACCGATAAGTAAACATATTGAAGATAAATTATTGAGAATGTTCAAGAGAATAGAAATAAATTGGGTATATGCTAGACCAAATGAAAGGTATAATTTGCCCAATTATAATTTTATTTTGAGGAAACTTTTAGAATTAATAGAAGAAAAATGGGTGATAAAGTACCTTAATGTAAAACATTGCTATGTAAACATGAAGGGTTTGCGGAATGCTAATTATATGTGGAAATTAATATGTGAAAAAATAGGATGGAACTATATACCAGAAAATTTATAATAAATATATAGATGTCAAATAAATTTAGATTAACAATAAACTCAAGAATAGATAGACAAACAAATGACTCAAATTCGGATTTCAGTGTTTATCTGAAGGAGGCTATTAGTTCTTTAAAATCAAATGTTAAAATAGGACTTAAAAAAGTATCCCATCATACGCCGTATTGGGCATTACTAAATGCAACCACTTGCGCAGCATTCTGCAGTTGCTCCGCTGCACCGAACAGCTTAGGCGCAATCGAAGATCCCTGACAAACAAGACCGGATCCGTTACCCTTAGATTAGACGGCCTAT
>LVLI01000461.1:0-15301 GCA_001687465.1 Halocafeteria seosinensis
ACCCGCCCCACCCGTGGRGAKSTGGCCGTGATATCCACCCTGACAAGACACTCTGATGAGAAAGCCTGAATGATCCGCCTATCTCTCTATCGTACAAAAGTCAGATGTACGATTTTCTTGGGTGGCGACCGGAAGGGATACCGGAAGGTATATAGAAAAATTTTTCATCCGTAGGGTATAGGAAACATGGCGGATACGTTGTCTGAAATTCCAACGGACGGTATCACAATTGAAAGAAATAAGGCTGATGATGAAGCATATGATATTTTTTACCGAGGACAAAAAATCGCCGACTGGCAGGAAGTGTCTCACATTGATCCGGCTGACCTTCAACTACATAGAGATCTATTCAATTTAGTTGGTATAGGTATTCAAATAGGTCGTTACCAAAAAGATCATGAGATGGAAAATGCTAGTTATAAAAAAGACCCACCGTTGTTAAAGGCTCTTACACTAAACGTACGACGAAGTGATGATATGATACGTGACAATAGAGGAAGATTGATAGGGTTTCAAAATCTTGACCTTATATATTCTTCCCTAGATGAAGAATTACAGGATTAGATATTTTTTGGGTGGCCTAAATTTTGCCATGAATATAGAATGGAAAATAAATATATCTACCTCTTAACGGATTATTTAGAATGCTACAGAGAAGCGATCGTCTTTGGAACATATGAAGAAGCGTTTGAATCATTCAAACACGCCTACGGGGACGAATTTGACTTCAATGATTTGGAGGAATTACAAGACCAATTAGACGAATTAGACGAAGACCATCAAATAGGAATAGAAAAGATTAATTCACGAAATGTTTTTAAGAAATAGTTATCGTACTGACATCAGATGTACGATTTTCTTGGGTGGCGACCGGAAGGTATATAGAAAAATTTTTTATCCGGATGGTATATATAGAATGAAGATAGGATATATTTCTGACCAAAATTGTGGAGAACACGTGGGAAAAGCAAACGAATATGGTTGTGGGGCAATAAAACTGTTACTCGACCACATCATAAAGCACGAACCATCCCTGTTAGCGGACAAACATAAAACCAATATGATTTTCGCCGATATTTTATGGGTATATGATTACTTTGAACACCTGTTCTGTTTATACAAATATTTGATCTATCAACAAGAAATAGAAACGCTCATGTTCATGGATCAAAAAAACAAAGACAGGATGATGAAGGAGGAAACGAAAGGAATACGATGTTTTGACCGCAAAGATGTTTTGCTTGATTCTTTCAGATACATGATGGATATTGATTTCAACAATTATACGTTGGAAAAATATCTCAACGACGAAATGGCAGAAAAAACCGAAAAAGATTTCAACCCTGATTTGCTGTTTGATTTTTTATTGACGGCCATTCATTCCGGCCGAAACGATGTCTATATCCCCATGATTCAGAAATACAATTCTATGTTGTTTGATGTGAATGATTCTGAACAGAAAGAGACGATTATGGCGAACCTATTCATGTTTAATAAGGAAGAGGTGTTCATGCTTCATCGGGATGGGTATATATAGAAATGGATCAAGAGGTATGGAAGAAATTAGAACAGGCACAAGACGAGCAGGAATTCTATCAAAAGAGCGGGACTCTTTCGCTATACACAAACCCATGGGAAGATATTGCCCCATCTCTTGTGGGGTATTTCCCTTGGCCGAATGGCCGACTGAATTACAATCAGGTAATGGCCAATTATCCCCACTTTCAAGGGACAATTGTGATACCACCATCGCCGTTTTTAACAGAAGATATTGTCCGGCAACGCCATCCGGTCAAACAGGTAGAAACCCTTCGTGTTCATTGCCCAACCTGTCAAACAAGGGATATCATCCCCCAGCAAGTCTGTGACAACACGGAACACCACGTATGTCGGAAATGCCGTCCTATGTTGGAAACATGCCCTTTATGTTTTTGATTTTTTCGCCCCCACTGGATATAGACCATGGTTATGGCAACGAGTATCCAAGTTGCCTGTTATAAAGTCACGTTTTTCCAAGGCGGAGGCGAATCCACACATATGTGCGAGGATGTCATCAGTTCTCAGGCCGAATTGGAGGAGTTTCAGAATATGGCGGAAGATCTGGCGGAGCAAGAGGTGGATGATTGCGATTTTGATTACGAACTCTATTTTGAAATCGTTTGCTTTTGTGGATCATCCACGGCCTAAGTTCTGGTGTGTGTTCCCTGAGATTAATTCGGATAAAAATGTTTTACCCGAATGGTATATAGGAAATGACAGATACAAAAGAATATGATCCACCATCACCTCTGAAAGTTGCCCTTAATGATCCTTTAGACCATGATTTTATGATTCGGACGATCTATAGAAAGCCCGATGAGGGGTTGTTTTTCCGTGTCGATTTAAAAGATCCTGTTGATAGGGAGTTAAGATTAACCGACGAGATGGAGAATGAAATGTATCAATCCATCAGACGAATACAAGTACGGCGTCGGTTTGAGTTTGATGATCTCTGTTGTGTGTTCTATCATCCTACCTACCATGTGTTTGTTGTAACAGAAAATCACACCATATACAACCATCTTACATTCACACTCCAAGATTTTGGTTTCATTGATGTAACAAAAGAACCAGCCGGTGATTTAAAATATTTTTTGATCATGGCGATGATTCAATCACGGAGAGAATATTGGTTTGACCATATAGAAAACCCTTCCTTTATGGATCTAAACCCTTCCTTTATGGATCTAATGAGTCATTCCAAATACCGTGCCAACCTATTTCAGTCTTTTTTGGAACAAAACAATCAGACAAATGATGAATGCCCTTATTATTTCTATGATGTCTATTGTTTCACGGATCATTTTCGTTATCAAGAATGTAAGCCATCAGACGTCCCCCATCCTACTCTACGCAGTGTGACAGCAAACCACCATTGTCCCAAATGGTTACGAGATATGATGATGGCATTAGATTCTTTCTTTCAGATAAAGAATGAGGTTCGTACGTAATATAAAATTTATGATTCATCCCAATATATAGGATGAGTCACCAACCCACAATACTAGAGGAAGACCTGACCAAAATCAGCCGAGAGAACCTCTTAAAAGAGGCCAAATATCAGGACAATGATACGCTAGGCAAGATAATCCTTAAACTAAAGGATAGCATCGGCCGAGACACGCCGGAAATCCAAGAGCGAATCAATAAGGTCTATGATATTTTTATCAAACGCAAACTGGCATATCTATTAGAACAGATCCAAGAAGACAATCCGAGAATGGTGAAACAGGTCATTGAAGCCAACAAACAGTCGCTCCCGTCCGAAATGCATGATGGATTGGCCGACGACACCCAAAAGCAAATTGACAAATTAATCAGTTCCTATGGAAAGAAAGAAAAGAAAGAAAAGAAAAAATGATTGAAAATATATGATGGTTTCATATATTTCTTTTTTTACCGAACCACGGGCAAATAGACTCTGAGATAATGATCTAAATGTTCCAGTTTATGGGCTTCAATCATGTACCCACGCCATCCGATACTTGTTTGGTCGGGCAATTGGCTATGGTGAAGTTTCATATCCTTATTACGATATTCGGGATCAGCATCGGCTAAATAATTCACGGAAATCATAGCATCGGCATCACACTCCCAATTGGCATCACGCATATCCACCGCCCCATCTTCATCATTGAGCGGACGCCAACCCAAGCCTCCTTTGGCTCCGAAGGAAGATATATCAACTTCCACAGGCGATTCATCGTGTTTTATGTCTTCGTATAGGTCATGTAGTCGCCACATGGGGCATCCGGTTGTGGTATAGCCCGTGAATTCCACGTCATATTTGTCTGGTTGAAACAGAAACGACGGGGAAACATATTGTCCCGCATTCTCTCGCTTCCATAAACAATGATCCCAGCAATTGCGATGGAACGAATAGACGGTGATATGCTCCCCCACGTTCATCTGGCGTAGGCGACCCATATTCAGACAGATAGGGCTTAACTGATCCGGTACATCATGGGGGCGGTCAATATATTTCATTCTATATACTGAATGGATATAAAAAAATTTCTAACCCACTAGTATAGAATGGATCTTCAAATTGGTGTCGTTCCTGATATAGTCACCGTGGGATTACAGCCGAAAGAACCGGAATATGATTGTCAGTGTTGTGGGAATCCATTCCATCCCGATTCTTTGACTGATGTCATTGTTAGATGTATTTCGGAAAATAACGATACAGATTCCGAAGACGATGATTTCTATGTGGATGGAATAAAATACGAAGAAATGGATTTGATGTTTCTTTTCTGCCAACAGTGTCATCCTTATGTTTTAGAGAACGAAGTCTTTTTTCTTGAGACAGATTCGGATGGCGACCCCGTGTATAAACCAAAAGAGAATACCACTATAGAATGGTCTGAGTTCTAAGTTTCCTTATGTTTTTTCTTTTCTTTAAAGAAAAAAAATGATTGGGATTCTTTGTCGTACTAATATAGAAAGTACGATTATGGAAGAACAAATCAAAAACAAACTATGCGAAGGGCGAAAACCGCAATCTGGCAAACAATATTTCTACAAGGTCAGAAAAGTCGTGTCAGAGGTACTCAATGACCAATGGGGCGATTCCTTTGACGACTTGGTGGATCTCTTGTACGACAAACGCAACGAGATCTGTGTCTGGATTCAGGTCAATACATCGGATAACACGGTCGCCACCTTCTTCCGATCCGTGTTGGTGACGGTGGAAATCATCAAAGCCAACTGTTCGGACGACAAACAAGAGGAAATAGAAACGGTACTAGATTTGATTCGCAAGTTCTATTTCAAAGCCAAGGGAACGGAATCAAATGCTAATGAATACCGAGAGCCAACCGACGAGGAAGTCCGAAACCGGATTTTACCCAAGGATTTGATCAACAAGTTTGAAGAACTCAAGAAAACCCTCAAACAACGTGAAAGTGATGGCAAACCATTCAAGTTGGTCAAATGGAAACAATACGTGGTCGTCGCCATATACCGGTTCTTACCGCCCATCCGTGGCCAAGAAATCTACACGCTCCGCATCAGTTCCAATGGCGATTATCCAAGCACCGGCAACTGGCTGGATTTGAAGAATTGGCAAATCGTCTGTCGGGATCATAAAACGAGCAACAGTTACGGAACACACATGGTGGATATCCACAATCGGGAACTCCAATACATCATCCGAAACTATGTGAAGAAAGCCGGACTCCAAGATGGTGGGCTGTTCATGCCGAAGTCCCTGAATAAGAAAGACACACCGCATATCAGCCGATGGTTTTCGGACACACTTAAAGCGACCATTGGCTGTGGAATACAAATGTTACGACAGACGTATGTCTCTAAATTTCTAGACGATATTGAAAAACGCAAACACAATGGTGAGGTGGATCAGAGTTTCGTCAATCAGAAACGAAAAGAGATCGCCTCCATCATGGGTCATAGCGTCGGCACACAAGAGACTGTGTATTCAAAATTCAGAGGGTGTTAAGCCAACCACCTATTATAATAATGGTTTTGTTATTATAATAACCGACCTTCACAAAAGCCACGACCTTCACAAACCCCTCTATTATAATAATGGTTTTGTTATTATAATAATGACTTTGTTTCATTATTACAGCGGACTGCCACAGGATTCACAGGGAAGCAAATCATAATTGATATAGCGACCATTGAACAAACGACAATGGCGGTATTTCGCCCCACAGTTCTTACATGGGTTGGGTTGTGGGGATGTTCCCACATGACATTCCATGGCGAAATGTTGATTGGAGCCACAATAGAAGCAACTTTGGGCAATGGATCGTAAGGTATGTTTGGCTCGTTGCCGATCAAAATCAGACAGAAAAATGGTACAAAATGACCCACCACGGACGTTATCTATACCGTGTTCGGCCATGTACCGTAAAGTGACGTTTTCTTCGTCAAAATAATCGCCCTCAAAGGTTTCTTCATGACACACCGGCGTATAATAATGTGTCCAAGCCGACCCCGTTCCTTCAAAGTGCTTATCTAGCCGTTTTTCCATGGATTGCCGATCCTTGGAATAGCCGATATAGTATTTGTCTTCAACGAGTCGTAAGACGTAAATCATTCTTCTATAATCTATACAAACATTTTGTGGGAAGCAACCCGAAACGAACAACATAGGACACCTTAGGATTCGCTTTCCTGATACCTCTGACAGATCTTGGTTTTCTGATGGTTCGGAAGATACCAACCGGACACCGTCCTACCACAATATCCGCATGTCTCCTGACCTTTCTGATGGTAATACGCCCGAATCTTTTCGGCGTTGGAATCGTAAATACGATCCCGACGGGGTTTCCGATAGCCAAAGCGACACAAATGGGTCTTTTTATGGTTATAGATTTGCGAACGGGTGATCATCCGGCCACAGTTCGTACATTCCACTTTCTCTTTCAATTTGTCAAGCACCTTGTTCCGATTGCGTTGATACCACGATGGTTTCGTCTCTTGATCATCCATTTCAGCCTATATATCGGGTTAGAACAAAAAATATTGAAATGACTTTCCTGTTTTCATTTCAAAGATGGCTTTACTTCAATTTACTGACCACGGCATCGCTTCCTTTATCTACCGCTTTATCCAATGCTTTCTTACCGACCTGAGTTCCAATCTTGGACACACCATGTCCTAGTTGGCCTAGCAGAGATCGCTTCTTGCCCCCAATCTTTTGTTCCGGACTGTGGTGTTCCGGCCACACTTGAGCATCATACACGTCCGATTCTTTTAAGAAACCGGAGAATGTTTCCGATACCCCGTTAGAATTGTACAAGAAGGCACTATCCACCATAATAACCTCTATATCCACGTTACTGTTGTTGGCACCGGTCTGATCATAGACGTCGGCTGTTATTTCCAAATTGGTCTTTACCGACACCCCCGTGGTTAAGCCGGTCTCAAGGGGCACGTCATGGCCAAAGTCCATTACGATAGGAGCACTTGTCAAAGGAATACGAAGACCCTCATGAGAAACCCCCTCGCCCAAAAACGTGTCAAACGGCACCGGTATATATTGCCTCGTCATGTCGTATATATCGCTTTGGCTTAGGGTTTGAAGGATTCCGGTAGAGTTTCCGAGGCGAATGGAGATACTTTCCGGCACATAATGGAAATCGGCATCCCGTGGCGATAGATCCTCACGACGGGGACGCACCGACAAAATCATCTTATCTGGAATTGTACCCAACTGAATATTATCCGACCGAACCTGTATGCGGTTATTTTTCCAACTGGCTGACACCGTTTTCGGATAGGAATCAAATTGGTAATACGGCAAGGTATTGACCTTGGGAAGTTGGCTTGGCAAGGTGTAGGGTTGTTCCATGCTCAGGTAATGGATTTGCGGATCCACAAACGGTGAATTTTGGCCACCATAGTCTTCCTCCGTTACTTCAAGCCGAGCACTGTTTGCGTTGCCGGCAATAATACCAGCGGGATCCTCGGAACAGTTCCGGACAATTTTGGGGTCATTGACCGTATCCAGATTTAACCGCATTTGCTTGATTCCCCACATTCCTTCATGATTCATCCCATTTTCGCCATCGTAGAGCAAAGGCGAGATCCAAGGCACCGCTTCCAGATAGTATTTGACATAAATATCAAACTCTGTCCCCGCACTGACATCTGAATTGGGGGAGATTTCAGTGGCAAATCCATTACGCCCATTTCCAGTAGCGTCGATTGTTGTGTTGTTGGGGGACGAGTTGTAACTATCGCCGTTTTTGAGGTTATTGCCGTTCGCATCGGTAAAAGAATAGGGCACGAAACTGCCATCCGGCACATGTTGGCTCTGAAGGGTCATACCATTGTAGGACTGAAGAGGCGTAGCGTTGGACTGACCGGCGTCGTTGTAACTCTGGATCCCGATATCAATATTGTTGGGCGTATGATACTTGTTGGCGTTGTCTTCGTCGTACATCACCATATTTTGGCTCTGAAATTGGCGACTTAGATCAACGCTAATGGTTTCATTGTTGATTTTGAGGCGTGGGGATTCCCAGAGACGATTCAACGGATGATCCCGAAGACCGATGGAATTGGGCGTTAAAATGGTTGTCCCACTGGGCAATGCCCCACCGACGGGTTTGACACGGATTCTATGGATGTAATAGGTGGATAATCGTAAGTCACGGCGAATTACGGTGTCATAACTGGTAGGCGATACTTCAAATTGGACCCCTCTTTTTGAATTACTCGTGGGATCCACATCAAAAGCGTTGTAATTGCGAACGGACGATGTGAAGCGGAATTGTGGCTCAACCGGCTTGACCACGTTGGGGAAGTCTTTGAACAATTTGGGTTTGAAGCGATCATCTTTGATTAACGACATCTTTTTCTATACACACCCGATAGAAAAAATTATATCGTCACACCGTCGGGAATATCCTATAGGCTCACCGCTCTTCTATGTCTTTGTGTTGAAAGACCAGCGACAGATGAGCCGTTGATTGGTTAGGTAGATCCAATGGAATTAATTCCGATGTAAAACGATCACGATAAAAGAACTGGGCTCTAATCTGTCTTAGAGCCTTATCATCGGCCGATTGGATACTTAAAAAGGTGTATTCCGACGCCACGAACACCAAATTCTCTTGCCACGCACACGGGTTGCTCTTGTCAATCGTAAATTCGGAAATAATATCCTGAGCATGATCCTTCGCCGTTTGCCCAAGATTGCCATATCGGCTCTTGGAATATTCAATGGGGGCGGTTTGAAGAACGGGCACGATATTGAGGTTTTGGCTAACCACAGCAACACTTTCCACCGGCGACCAATAGCGACCCAACGCCGGATATTCTTGATCCATGACATAATAGGGGGCTGATGTCCCTCCTTGTGTCGTTCCTTTCTGGGGATCTATATCTATAATATGTCGCCCTCGCTTGGATGTAAAACTTATCTCGTATTGACCTTCGCCACCCACTAAATTGCTGTCTTCCACGTATTCAAAGGGAAGGTTGGAAAAGACATTGTAGGTGTTTTGGTCAAAATACAACCGCCACCGTTCCGTTCCTTGTTGTTGGTTAATGTCCCCCCATCCGTTGGTCGGGGCATAACAGACAATCCGATTGGTGTCGGGTTCATAATAAAGGAATGGATACTCTTCTTGCGAAATTTGGGGCGAACTGGTATTCTGATAGGTATCATCAAACGCTGTTTTGATCGCATCATTGAACATTTGAACGACAAAATCAATGGAATAGCAACGATAAAAGTGATCGCCTGTTCGGGAGGCAATCGGTTGCGACAAATCATTGCGTTGCGATTGGAACGGAACATTGACCGTATTGGTCACCGTGGAATTCTTTTCCGATCGGACGGTCACCTTATACACCCCTTCCGTTGGTGAATTCTGGGTCGTGAAGAAATGGAAGATAGGCAGGTTGCTTGTGACGCCGTCTAGACTGAATTTCCGGACGGCCAATTTATATTCGCTGGGGTTTTCAATGATTGGGGTTTGGCTGGTTTCCAAAAACTCACAGGGTGGGTTCTGTCCGTCAAACATCGTCCCACTGGTTTGATGATTGATAATAGCAAGATCCACGTAGATATAGTTCGGCTGTTGGCCTTCTTCGGACGGCTGTTCGTTGTAATGATAGGTAAAAGGGGCTTTGTTTCCGGACTGTAACTGTACTTTGGGCATTCTATACCCTTGATCCGAAAAATTATAGAGAGTAGGGACGATAGAGTTTTTTCGCTTTTCTTCCAAAAACTCACTCTATAGTATATGCCCAAACTCTATACCAGTTCCGAATTTGACCCCGAAGAATCGGTTGCCGTTGTCAAAAAACTGGATAATAAGATGGACGTTCCGGATATCTTCGTTAATCTCCAACAGGAAGCACTTGAAAAGCCTCCGGAAAGCAAAGACGACGCCCAAGTCAATTTGAGTGGGGATTATTACTTTTCGGCTCTTCCACGAAAGATCAAAAAGAAATGGCCATTTTGCCTATATATCGCCGGTAAGAAAGGGGCAGGAAAAAGCACCCATTTAGCCAATTGGGCGAATAATTATCACGTTTTGTGTCCCAAGAATCCGATCTACATGATTTCAAGTAAGAAAGAAGACCCCACCATTGAAAAGGAATTGGGCGAAGACAAAATCATTCGGATTCCGACAGAGAAGTTCGGGGACGATTCCGATCATATCCCAACCATTGACGACTTTGAGGATACCTTAATCTGCTTTGACGATTTTGCTAGGGACGACAATGCCCAAAGAATCATCCATTTTATGGAAGTCCTTGCCGAACGGGGTCGTCAGAAGAATATCTCTCTCATAACGGTATGGCATAACGTCTCATCCAGTCACAAGACAAAATTGCTGTTAAACGAGTCCGATTACCTGTTGATCTTTCCAAAGTTGTTGTCAAATCATAATTTCCGGTATTTTGGCCAACAATACGCCAATATAGACGATAAGCGTCTGTTGAAGAAGATCAAGAACGATACTGGATCGCATTGCCTTATCTGTACGGTTCCAAAATACATCGTCACACCCCAATCGGTCTATTTGCCCGATCATATTTTTGATGATTGAACATTCAAGTCAAATGAAATGACTTGAAAATAAAAAACGACGATATAGTGGTAAATTAGCCAAGGATTTTCACTCCACCGGCTTTGCCCGATCCTTTCTTGCGTTGGCCTTCGGGCACAAACAACCCTTGCTGTTTCACAATCTTGGATGCTTCGGGAAGAGACACGTTTTTCTCCTTCATGACCCGCTTCACGAGTTCTCCACGGGATTCACGGCCGTCTGACCCTCCACCGGATTTGCCACCGGATTTGCCACCGGATTTGCCACCGGATTTACCGCCTAATAGTCCCAAAGTGGCGACGTTGCCAACGTCCCTTGCTAGGGACCCTATGTTCTTAGCGTCGCCACCCCCCGATTTACCGCCTAATAGTCCCAAAGTGGCAACGTTGCCAACGTCCCGAGCAAGGGACCCTATGTTTTTAGCGTCGCCTCCGCCTCGTGCTCCACCAGAAAAAGATGCTCCTGCGCCACTCAGCCCTTGAAGGAACCCCGAGAACCCGCCCCCGACTTTACCGGCTTCCAAACCGCCTTGCGTCAACTGTCCGACCGCTTTTAGAAAGTCATCTTTCATGTCCTCGCCTTCCTGAGCGACTCGGTCAAGCACTTGGTTCAATAACTTCTTGGCTTCGGCCTTAGACATCTTCCCGTTTTTCTTTGGCATGTTCTATATATTGTCATATAAAAAAATATGATCATTCTATAAACTTGTTGGTTTGATTCGCCAACGCCTTCTGAATCTGATCACGCATCTGTATCAACGTATTGAGCGATGGCTTATCCAGCATCGTAAGCATCTGTTTGACCTTCTGACTCTTTAAACCGGTGGAAATATGCCAGAGCATCTCTTTAAATCCGGCTAGATCCGTCTGAAACCGCATATTGCTTGTCGTCAGTTTGTGATTCTCCAACAGGTAAATCAACGACTCTAATCCTTCACGCATCTGATGTAAAATACCCAGCAACGGTTGATTCAGGGTTGTTCGGATCTTCTTGTATTGGGATGGGTTGTTTTTCAGGCGGTAATAGGAATACCATCGCTTCAACGACTTGTATATTTCGCCGTCTCGTTTCAATTCTTCGGCTTCCTCTTTGATATTGGCCATCATGTCCTTCTTGGGCGTGGATTGCTTGTAAAAGAGCGTGTTGGTGAATTCATGGAACGATCCATTGGATGGCAAGAAGGCCAAGACATCAATCTTGAAAAAGACGTCCTTGTGTTGGAGTTGGGACTTGAGCGTCAAGTCAGAGCCCTGTTTGCCCTTGATAATCTGCTCTTTTGTCCATCGGATTTTGTGATCGCCGATCTGTGTCTTGACATCACCCAGATAGACCCCTTCCATCTTAGTGAGTTTTTTCACTTTTTGGGAAAACTCTCTGACAATCCGATCCAGATTCAGATTATCTAGGTATTGGTTACAATCGTAGTCCATTGACCACAGAATATCGGGGTCGTTTTGCGATCCCGCCAAGTTCCAATTCTTCCCAAAGGTGATGGTATCTAAGACCTGTCGTTCATCTGTTGTTAGAAATTGCTTTCTCTGCATACTACTATATATGACAAATCGATACTTTGTAATAATGAAGCGGAATCGTCAAGGACATGACCCGTTGTACAAGAAACTGATTACCCAAGCCGAATCCAAAGCACAGGCACGGCGATTCGCCACACACCGGTTGCGTGGCTTCTCGGTCGTTCGTGTCGAAGAAGACTGAATCATTTTTTCTTCTTCTGTCGTTGAAGAAAATTATCCAACAAGACATTGAATTGCTTCCGTCCCATGTCATTTCGTATTTCCGATTCGGGTTCAATGGTGGCTTCTTTGGCCGGAAAGTTCCGCCACTTTGTCTTGATGTATTTCTTGCCGTTCTTGGTAAAGCGATCCAAAATCCGTTCCACGTCAAATTGAACGGTCACACGGTCTTTGTTTTCCACTTTGTCTATCTTCTGAAGATTTCGGCGACCCCATAACCCACGGACTCTCTTACCGGAGTCCTTCTCTTTCAGCCGATAAGCAATCGGCTTGGATTTCTCTTGGGGACGCTGGACGGCTGTGATTTCGTATAATTCTAAGGAAAAGGTGATGGGCGTTTTCTGAAAGGTCTTGGGTGGTACAGCCGTCCGAACCGTGTCCCCCTTCTCTAAATTGTCATGATCGCCTTGGAGGTTCAGAATACGCCGACTAGCGTTGTTTTGTTTGACTTGCTCGGTATTTGTTTCTTTCAAAGCATCCTTGGGTGATACCCCTGTTGTGTCGTGTTTCATTTCGTTATAGTTTTTGACAAGGTCGTCGACCAACTTTTGGGTGATATTCTTGGACAGCATATCGGCCTTCCGTAGCATTCGCTTGAATGTCCCGTTGAACCGTTCCACGATGGAATTGGACTGAGGATTGCTTGGAATACTGAAGATCTGTTTGATGTCCAGTTTTTGAAGTTTTTGACGTAACGACCGGTTGGTAAATTCACCGCCATTGTCGCTAAGGATGGTCTTGGGTTTCATGGGCATCTGTTTTAAGAGGCGATCAATCCCGTTGATGACCGTCCGTTGGTTCTTGTTTTTGATAATTCTTACGAACGCCATCCGGCTAAACACATCGATCATCACCAAGAACGTAAAATCGCCCATGGACGCTAGATCCATAGCCACGACGTTAAAGGCGTCATTGGATACCATGCTTCGTGTTCCTTTGCTACTGGGTGGGAGTCGCTTGGTGATCTGGTGGAGGTATTGGTTGGATAACCATTGCTCTAATTCATCCCGTCCCACCGGTATGTCCTTCTCTTGGACGATTTCAAAGAGTTTATCACGGCTGAAGAGATTTCCTTCGCCATAATACACCTTTTCCAATCGTTTCTTCAGGGATGGATTCGGTTCGTTCATATACTGTTGTGTCAAACATTTTTGTAAGTTCGGGTAAGATCTTAAAGAGTTTAGAAAAAAAGGGTTAGAGAAAAAATGATAACCCTAGGTATAGAAAGAATGAGCACGATCCAAAGAAATACAGAATGTCCGATCTGCTATGATATCCTAAGTTCTGATACCCAATACGTCTTTGGCTGTGGCCATGCCCTCTGTACACCGTGTGCTCCATACTGCCAACGTTGCCCCCTGCGATGCCAAGGCTCTGACGTGATGAAGCAACTTGACACATCTGGTCGCCCTATCCGGACGGATGTCAGGCAATCAATGATCAATACGTTGGAACAATCTGCCAATGGTTTGTCCGACAATGAAAGAGAAAGAGAAGCGTTAAACTTCATAACAAATTTTATTATGGAAGAATCCGAGGTAGAATCGGGGGATTGTATCGTCGGTCTTTTCCTCACCCACCAAATTGATGATCAAATAGATAACATGAAAACAGGTGATCGGGAAGAACCGCCCGAGTATGAAGATCATTATTTGGCGAATTTAGTTGAAGATTCCGAAGTCTATCGTGTGTTTCAACGTATATGCTCCCAGTATGACGATGAAGTTGTTTAAGACGAATAAAAACAGAAAATTCGTTTTTATTCCTAACTATTCTCTTTTTTATGTGTTTTATGTAGATGACAGGGTCGGCATAGAATTTGTAGTTGGGCAAAAGTACGATGGTATTCCGGCCAATCCAATTGTTTTGAATCGTCTTCAAAATCCTTGATCAATTGGCGAAATGGAAGAATATGATCAACTTCCAATGGGTCATCTGCTTGACAAATAGCACACCCCCAATCAGCAAACTCACGCAAGAAATCATTGATCTGCTCTTGAACGGCTTCTCGGTATTTCTCCATTTCCTTATACCGATCGTTTTTTCGTCGGCCGGTAATACAGGTCGACATCATAGAAAATGAATCCCATTCGTTATTTTGGTTTTGGTACAAGGACAAGATGGAACGGGTTTGCTTATAATTCGCCGTTTCAAACGGAACATACTCCCGTAAATGCCATGACATCATAAATTGTTTCGGTTTCTTCGTTTCATTGTATAATGGATGGCGTTGAAACAAATCCATACACACATTGAAGAAGGGATGCTGGTCATGGATAAACTGGTCATAATATTCGTTCCGTTTTTGCTGTAGATACTCTTTCAATTTTTTCTGCGAAGAGAAAATCAGTCCGCTTTTAGGTAAATATATATCGTGTCGTCCCATATACTTTTCCCCAAGATCTTATCTCTAAGCCTTTTTTTCTAACCTCCACCTTAGGGTGGAGACGGTGGAGGCCGAGTGGAGGGTGGTGGAGGGGGGTGGTATCCTATTTTGCGGTTCTTTACATGGTATATTCCGACCTTTTTTTCTAACCTCCACCGCTCCACCATCTCCACCCAGATTTGAAGGATCTTTTATAAACAATGTAAAACGATAGCGGTACCGTTTTACATTAAAATTCTGACAACCTTCTAAGTCAGGTGGAGATGGTGGAGCGGTGGAGGTTAGAAAAAAAGGTAAGAATATACCCACTCAATGATCGGTTTTTACGAAACCACSCCCCTCCACCACCCTCCACCTGCCCTCCACCACCTCCACTTTGTATATCGGGTAATGTCTGGTATGGCTGGATCTACAATTCTCTTTTTTTTCTAAACAAAAAACCAACTAACTATGTTTTCATATGATTGGGTTAGAAACAAAAAATGAATCAATAGTATAAGCCGACAGATGGAAACGCCTCAAGAAGAACCACCGCAATCATTAGTCCGAGACAAGGGGGGACGACCCCCGAAATACGCTACCGA
>LVLI01000463.1:0-19597 GCA_001687465.1 Halocafeteria seosinensis
GTCAAGGGGCCTATCCTTGACACGTACGGAATGTACCTGACGTCACAAGCGCAGCTTAAGGAGTTTATACCTTCGGTTTTCTTCATAAACAAGATGATGGTAAAAGGTAGAAGACCCGAACAGCGAAAATACGACTTCGATCGCGCCAAAYGCTGGACAAAGGGACTTGACATACACGTCGTTAACCGGGTGATACTGCCAATGTTGCGTGGGACAGACCATTGGTGCTGCTACCTTGTAGACATGGACTCCCAAGAAATCATAGAAYACGACAGCCGCCCAGCAAAGTTGGATAACAATCGCGTCACCGCCTTACGTAGGTGGGTAAGTGATGAATCAGCTAAGAGCCGGGGGGAGCRACAKCKACTGAACACAGTCAAATGGAAGGCAAGAGTAGGCGTCTGTCCCCAACAGAGCAACGGCTACGATTGTGGCGTGTTTGTTGCTTGCCTAATGCGATCGCTAGCTATGAACATGCCGTTCACGTTTTCCCAGGGGACTATCGACACTGAAAGAGCCAATATTGCTCTGCACCTGCTGAAGTATTTTGCCACAACAAATCCAAATCGCGCTGTTGGAAGTGTCGAAGAGTAGCAAGCAAGTAATTCCCCTTATTAATATATACGTCCCGCGGTTCCTTCAATTTTGTCACGTGCTCCTTTCGGCTGTTCGCCGTAGCGGTAGACTCTGTGTGTTTCTCAAGCATTCACTGGAATCACCTCGCCTCATCAATGCCATAAATGCAGATATTCAGGTGAGACATCTATTGTTAGGCATCTTCCAGCTAGGAGAAGTGGGCCTCACTTTCTCCATTAGCCCCGTCAACTAATGCAAGAGTCATCAGCGCTTCTCACTACATACTGAGATACCTCTGTGCAACAGGACGTGTCTATCGTCCTTGCTCATGAGTGGCTGCTCTCAGCATTCCTCGACGCTAGCCTAGGAACATCTACACTGCAGTCAACCAAACACCCCACTGAGTGAATAATTCCACAGACACAACCTGTATTATCTTGGTGGAAAGTGAATACTCTTGACGGCTGCATGAAGCCCCCAGAATGGGAAGACACGTAATTCCCCCCATCCTTTTTCTGCCTTATACCTATATTCCAAAGCCAATACTATACCGGAATGATCCTCCTTCCCACGGCGTAAGTGCTATCTTGTTCCAGACGGGCAACAGTAGTGAATAAGGCCTAGAAGGACAGCAGTCAATGAGCATGCAGCCTGCTTCACACTTCGAACCTCACCCTCACGGGGGCAGCATAGGCTATGCTGCATAGCACACGGACGAACCATTCCCTTCACGGACGAACCATTCCCTTCACCAAGCTATCAGAATCATTCGTTCTTATTCCCATCTGCTTCAGCAAACACCATACTAGTGCCATCGCCGTAGCCAATTGTGCCTGATGGACGCTCACGCTGTCTGAATCCACAGAATCCTTCTTGCAAGGTATTTAGATCATACTTCGCATACCTATTGTATGCAGTTTTGTATATACAGTTCATGAATATGTGTTATAATTCCTTTCAATTCCATTAGCAATGTAGAAATGCTGTCAAAATGCACGTCCAATACGTTGAAGTCTTCGGCCAGGGACGCGCCACGAGTCGCCCACGACAACTGGCCTAACGTCTTAAGAACTGTGTCATAGCTGCTGTAAACAATTATCATTTGCGATAATTCCCATTTGCAAAGTCATATATCAGTGCAGATGAATACACTGTTTATTGGATGTGTATAAGTACCAATGTAGTCATCTGGAAGAGCCATATAAAATTTGGGGTAGACCTGAATTACCCCTAGGGGTAGTATTTTTTGAAATTTGGGGTAGATCTGATCTACCCCTAGGGGTAGGTTTGAGTTACCCCTAGGGGTAGATTTCAAAGTACCCCTAGGGGTAACCTTCCCCTAGGGGTAGTTTGGAGTTACCCCTAGGGGTAGTTTGAAGTTACCCCTAGGGGTAGTTTGAAGTTACCCCTAGGGGTAGATGACTGGTACTCATACGCAGGTAAGCAAGGGATCGCGCGATTTGACGACTGTCATTCTTCAGGGAATATCATTGGAGGTGGAGCCGGTGGCGTTTTGGGTGGTTCGGCTGGTTTCGAAGGGAACTCGATTGTAGTGTCCAATAGCTCTTCAACGGGGATCATACAAGGCGAGGGTGCCGGAGGGATAGTCGGTGCGGCTTTTGGACAGAAGACCGTGGAGGGCATCATTTCTAACTGTTTTAGTACTGGCGCAATTATTGGAAGTGACGCAGGAGGTATTCTGGGGTCTGGGACAGGAGTAGGAGCAGGGGTACTCCATGTGTTGGATTCCTATAGTAGAGGTGCCGTTGCAGGACAAAGTAGCGGCGGTGTTGCGGGGAAGCCGGTGGGGAATTTTTTCGGCTTAGATACTTCAGCGACTATATTCGTCGATAACGTCTATGCCTCGGGTAAAATTACCGGTTCGAATGCTTTTGGCATAACTGCCGAGATCGGTTCTAATGGACCCAGAGTCGTGATTGCAAATTCTGTCATCTCTTCAGGCAATTATGTCGGAATCGTAGGTAGTGGAAGCTCATTGGAGTTGATCTACGCTGTTAATGAAGAAACGAAATGGGATGAACAGTGGTGGGAAGTGGAAGTCGGATCACTTCCCACACTAAGACACAATAAGGGAGAATGTATCAATAGTGATTTAGTAAGCGAGCCGATTGCTATTCCGAACATTTTGATCAACAATAAACAAAGTGGGAAGGCGGCCGTTCTGCTTTGTGAAAAACGCGGAATTGACGTGACCATACTGAGTAATACTGAATTCAATGCAATCTCTATCAACGTCGGAACTGTTCGCATTGGTACCGCCCCCTTCTTAGCGGCAAACAGTACACAAGGGAGAGCGACGAGAATAAGGATGAGAGATGTGAATGGAGACTCGAGAAATGACGCTATACTCCATTGGGTCGGGCCTACTGGCATATCGGTCTATAACGAAACAGTAATGTTACTAATAAGAGGTACAACGGAGCAAGATCTGCAATTTGAGGGCACTGTAGAAGTTCGAGTAGTTCAGGCGGAGGGAGCTTGAAATCGTCGAGCAGCTGTGAATACCGCACGAAGAAAAAGAATTTTCGTTGTATACGGTAGACCATGCAACATTCAAATGGTCTAATTGTAAACACAATGAGATCTTTAAGGGTCAACAATAGGATACTGTACCGTATTGAGTTTGTCCCTCCAAGTGTTTGAACTTTCGATTGTAGGATGTTGAATGACGTTGCAATGTGACGTTAGCTTACTTATCGCAGATCAAGTACTGCAGCGATCACTGCAACATTGAATACATCACGCACATGAATAATCCCGGTTACCATCTGCATCTGAACTCTCCATTCAGCAAAGCGTAGTAGCGTCTCCCGCTGTTGCTGAATTGGCGATGGGTATATTTCCAGAATCGCCCACGTTTGTCTTGCTCAAATTACGTTGTGATCTATCAGCGGAGCCTCTCGCGTCCTGGCCAGTTCTACCATGCAACGAATCAATCCGTCGGAACTGCAACAAGTGAACTGAGAACTGTACATGGATGTAGTCGTTGTCCATGGTCCATGGTAGATCGTCACCCGGTGGAATTCTAGCATGAACCTTTGCGGTCTCTGTCGCGGTGCTGAAATTACGCATATAAACATGGGTAAACAGCACCATCACTGTCTCAAAGAACCGTGCTAAATCGTCCAGCATCTGGCTGTTACAGGAGAGGCTTGCAATACCAATACCGTGGAATTCTAACATGAACATTCGCGGTTATTTCTCTAGTTGATAATGAAATGGTTTCCATCCGAAGAAATCCAGTCTCTACTGGTATACATGCTACGCTAGGCAGGCAAGGGGATCTCAACAGTTGGACGAGTCGAGAACATAGGACTATCACTTCATGTTACTCTCATCTTCCATATCTTCGGAGGATAGATCACTTTCTGGCTCCACTAGCGTGTCTACCTGCAGCATGACAGGACTACACGGTACTTGTACCATTGCACGGGTGCTCTAGCTTCTAAAGTACCCACTTTTATATTGCCAATGTACTTGCTTATATCTCCAGAAGTGTCATACATACGCCCTGACTGTTTAGTATCGGCATCGGCTAAAACAGTGGTAACAACACAATCGCCGCCTTCAACGTCGTGAAGTAAACGTGCATCCTTCTGAATACCTTGAAATGATCGTTTACGAAGCTGCTTTCCCATTGAGTGCTCGTTCCCAGTACTGCGGGTTGTGGGCTTCTCACTCGCGCTTTGCTCCGTGGCAGTAGAGATTCCTGTCAAGGTGGTGGTTTTGCTTGAGGTCGAGCTGACTATAAGTCGTTCACGAACTTCTTTCGGAAGTTTCAGAAAGTGAGGGAACTGTCGCAAATAACCCTCCCACGACTGACTGGCGATCGGAAGACTGCAAGGCATGGTCCGACAGCGTTCCTGTTGGGTTTTGTGCTTCGCTGCTTCGCCTCCGTGTACTTACTTTGTGAGAGTCGATTCCGTGTCCTTTTCCGATGCCATCCTTTCGTTCTCCCACGATGTATAGGACAGGACACAACCACCGTTTATTAATGACGGTCTAACATACCAGTATGGAGCGCCACGTAATTGGGTATGAACCTAATATACGCCTAGTTGCCTGTCTACAAGCTCCTCTTTCGCGTTCCATACAGTAGAGCATATCTGCATCTATACCGAGCTCCTCTCTCACACTCTCGATGGTATGTAGTATGCCAATCAACTCATTTGCAATTTAAACACTGTAAAACGTGTGTATAGCCAATATAGAATGATCTTTTCGTCGACTTAGCAGAGCCTATATACGCCGCCCAATAATCCTACAGTACTACCAGGTTTTGATACTGAAGGAAGAGTGTATGAACAACTTCCCGTCGTAATTTGACACTGGTAAACTGAGAGTAGGGCACTGAAAAAGGCGTCATATCCTACGAACAATGGCCTCGGAGACAGCTGGAAAACCCATTCAGTGCCGTGCTGCAGTAGCATGGGCACCCAAGCAAGATTTATGTACGTGTGGTAAACCCTATCCTTCTAGTTGTGTGCAAATATGGGCTGTCATGGTGCTGAAATCGTGGAGAATACAGCTGTGGAACAAGTGGAAGTAGCTCCTCCCAAGGCGTACGTGGCGTAACTTTATGGCGCTTTTTAGACCCTATTTTGCTTGCATTTTCCGAGTTTTTTTTTCTGCCTGCTCTGACAGAGGAGAAGTACGAGTGCGTATCTACACCACGGGAGTGTGCCACACGGATGCGTATACCCTCAGTGGAATCGACCCGGAAGGTACGCCAGTATCCAATCTTTATTCTATTGTTCCATAAACGTTTTAACTCGTCATTTTGCTACCATTAATTGCAGGCAACTTCCCCTCCGTTCTGGGACATGAAGGAGGTGGAATCGTCGAGAGCGTCGGAGAAGGAGTTACATCCGTTGCCCCCGGAGATCACGTTGTGCCCCTGTACATTCCAGAATGTGGGGAATGCAAGTGCTGGTACGTGTACTTCCAGCAGAGTCGTGCTACTGAAAGTTGAATATATAAGGATACTCCGAATAACCGATGCAGTCGAAGCGGCAAAACGAATCTCTGCTCTAAAATCCGCGCAACCCAGGGCAAAGGAGTCATGCCTGATGGCACTTCTCGCCTGAGAGTAAGCCGCCCAAGTATAGCCGACAAGCATTACGGTGTCAACAAAGAAATGATTTACAACGTTGGACTGAGTGCAGTGCAAGGGAAAGGACCTGTACCACTTCATGGGAACTTCGACGTTTTCTGAATACACGGTGCTGCCCGAAATATCTGTGGCTAAAATCCCAAAGGACGTACCGCTCAGTAAAGCATGCCTTTTGGGATGCGGTATTTCGACAGGTTACGGTGCTGTACATAACACCTGCCAAGTTGAGAAAGACGCCATTTGCGCTGTTTGGGGTCTCGGGTGTGTTGGATTGGCTGTCATTATGGGTACGTTAGATTACTCGGACGCCCCCAAGGGTTACCGCTTATGTAATCACCCGTGCCTGCAGGACTTAAGGATGCTGGGGCAAAACGAATTATTGGTATCGACGTCAATCCAAACAAATTCGATCTTGCAAAGCAATTCGGCGCCACCGAATGTATCAATCCCAAAGACTTCCCTGACAAAAAAATACAGGAAGTACGTATAGGAGTGTGCTACAACGTTACAGTAATTTGCTAGGTAGATGATATACGTGTGATATCTCTCAGGTTATCATTGAGAAGACGGATGGAGGGTGCGACTACACATTCGAGTGCATCGGCAATGTTCAGACTATGCGCTCCGCTCTGGAAGCGTGCCACAAGGGGTGGGGTGTTAGCTGCATCATTGGCGTTGCCGGCGCAGGCGAAGAGATTTCCACTCGAGTATGGTGTACACGAAATCGCGTGCGCTCTCTCTTCTGTATTACTTGATGATTTCTTGATCTCGTCTACAGCCTGTCCAACTTGTTACTGGGCGAACGTGGAAAGGTTCCGCATTTGGTGGAGTGCGTGGACGAACTATGTTACCGGACTATGTGAATCGCTATAAAGAGGGGAGAATAAAAATCGATGAATTCATCACGCATAACTTCCCATTGGAGAAGATAAATGACGCATTCCATGAAATGCATGAGGTATGTGCACAGTGTTTCGAGATGGTTGGTGTACTTGCTGTACACGATTGAATCGGAACGTCGTTTTGCCGCAGGGGCGCGCAATCAGACCGATAATTCACTTCACTGATGAAACAATGCCAAAATAAATGTCGGAGAGGCGTGTGGCCAATGATGCGTTTCTCTTCGCTTTTAACAATGCAACACTAAACTACAGGTCCTGATTTATCTACCGTTTCTGCCTTATTCAAACTCTTCCCTTGTTGAATTGCTGAAAGTAGATTTCCCTTATCCGGTGGTGGACCCTTTGGTTTGAACGATGGTTTCTTCTTCTTCTTCGGCTCAATCGGTGGTTTCTCGGCAGTATCGCTACCACTAGCTCCAGCGGCAGCTTTTGCGCGACCTTTCTTCACCTGCGAAGGCTTGCCACCCGCCTGCAATATCGCAGCCATTCCACCGCCACCCCCGCCTCCACTCGGTGGCGGGGAACTCTTCTTCTTAGGGGCAGGTTTTTCCGATTCATCACTCTGGGGAACTGAACCGCCTTGCTGCTTGATTTCGTCCAACATACTACCTGTTCCTTCTCCTCCTCCTCCTCTTCCGCCACCTCTTTTACCACCACGTCCTCTGTTAGGAGCTCCGGCTTGCTGCTTTATAGAATCCATGAGACCACCACCTTGAGAAGCAGAAGAATCCTTTGCTGATTCTTCTAAAGCACCGTTCGCTTGATTATTATCGGTCTCATTATCTTGGTTATGGTTTGAGGACTCGTGTGCACCAGTAGTATCTAGGTTGTCAGTTGCACCACCCCTATTAGGCAACGCTCCCGCTTGGTTCCGAATCCCCGCCATTAAGCCTCCTCGACCAGCTCCAGACGAGGGCTTCTCCGGAGTCCCACTTTGATTTTTAATTGATGCCATTAAGTCTCCTCTACCACCTCCTGCGGGTTTGCTCGAAGATTCCCCTCCGTGCTCGCGAATGGATGCCAAAAGGCCGGCACCAGCATCACTGCTGCCGCCACCGCCAGCTGTAGCTCCCATATCTTGGGATCCGTTCTGATCTGTCATATCAGGGGTTGCATTTTGATTTCGAGGAGGTTGTGGTTCCTGATGGGAACCTGGCATCGGAGGTCGTGCTGATACTGTCTGGGAACTGGGCTGCAAACCCTCCGCTTGCTGTTGCCCAGATCCATTCGTACTACTGTTTGCAGGTGCGTTCGAAGCATCCTGTTTCGGAGACGACGTCGTTGCTGCTCCTGTCGTTGACGCAGGCACGCTATATGATCGAGAAAATGTAGCACCGCCAGTTTGTTTGGAAGTGGAGCCTTTCCGCGTTTGCATTCCCTTGTGTCGTTCATCATATTTCAAGAATTGTTTTAGATCTTTCGAGCACTTATTGGACTCGAAATTCACCGCATTCTCGATCTCACAAACATTCCGAAGATACTCTTGTAGCTGTTGCATTCTCTGTTGGAGGAACTCAGGCTTCTTGTTCCCCACGAGTTTCGTCGGGGGCAGTTTGATGCCTTTCATACGCCATCCGTAATTTTTTTCCAGCGCCCTGCGGGTTGAAAGCGACACCATGTGGGACTATAGAAGCGTGGCAAAAGTGCCCATCAAGGGGCTTAATACGCACTTATGCAGCTCTTGAAAGTCACTATACCGGCTCCAAAAGCTCCATTTATATGTCACATCCTGCAATTTCCCGGGCACAGGTTCCTTGCGCATGCAGCATACTTCATAGTGCTGCATTCGTAGAAGATAGCCACGGTGAAATTAGAGCTGGAAAAGCATAAAATAAGGAGATATAGGCCTCATACCACTGTCTTGCCGTCCTCTGAGAACTGCGGATTCCGAACTTCAATGTACGTCTTTTGCTTGCCACTGCTCCCTTGCGATGACCTCGTGGGGCCTGCATTCGAGGTGGTATAAACCGACATAGTCTAAGGTCTACGACTGGGCTATCGGATGGCTCGGAAACGCTCTACAATATCATTCAATCAAGCGTATCTAGCTCACTCCAACCACAACACAACAATCTTTACGTCGACTCGAGAATTTTTTGCGCCAACGGAACTTGGCGACTTGGACACGCGGCTCGAGCGAACCAAGTCTGAAATCGAATGGTACGAACCAGTAACAACGGCTTTGGTGTGGTTTATTTATTCTTCAAGTTAGATTTCAATATGAATCACCTGCACCGGTGGATCGCAATTGCTGCTTCAGTCGCGTTATCTCTTGCCGCTGAAGCTCAACCACCTTCTGGAGTTCCGCCTCCGACTCAGAACGTTGTTGGCCAAGTTCTGTATGCGAAGGACCAGCAGAAGGTGCATCCGGATCTGACTGGGAATAAGATAACCCAGGCAAAGAAGCCTCGACTTCTTCTTGAGTCTTTTGGAAGAGAGGATGGTTCTTCCCTAAGGTATCAATGCGAACGGTGCTTTGAGAATAAGCACTTTGCTTTCTAGATTTTCTGAAAGTGGATGCGATCGCAAAACGACCGCTCTCAGAGCTCTTCGACTCTAACAGTTGCGATTCAGCTTTTTCCGGACTCGTCGTCACATCAAGTTGCACTTGCATATCCGTGCCTGCAGGCGTCTTCCTGCTCTCTTGCTGGCCAGCGGTAGTAGTGGCTCGCGAGTGACCAGTGCCAGATCGGCTGCGCTCTCGTTGCTCCATTAGACCTGCAGATTTTAGCACTTGGTTTGCAACAGATGGATCTGCGTGCTTACTGAGGACGACCAACTGGTTGCGCAAATGCTTCAGCTCACGGTCTTGTTTTCGTTGTAATTCTCTCAAGTCGTTACATTCCTCAATAAGCTTCGTATTCTCGTTCATGGCGCTCACGCGTGTCCGCTGATTTAGGTCCACCGTTGACCGCAGCTGACGGCTTAACGCCGACGCCCCCTTCTTCACGTACTCACGCTGACGAACAAGCTCAGATATAGCTTCTTGGTGCTGCGAGTAGCTTATGGAGCTATCAAGCACTCGAGGACCATGGACAATATCGTCCTCCGCCGCAGCAGATGCGGAAGCTTTCCTCGCTCCCTCGGTTTGCTCAGCATCAAGCGTCTGGGAGTACCGACGCTGTCGCGCGGCACCTTGCTTTTTGTACACTGAGTCCCTCCTTTCTTTATCCTTTTTCGACAGTGAAACGCTACCTCCAAGCCTATCTACGTTTGTCGCCGTACCGGTATGAGTACTTTGTCCAGATTTTTCTCCTTTTTTCTCCGACTTTCGGGGTTGATTGGTTTGGGAGTGTTTTATGCGTTCATATGACTTTGTGTCGCCTAGTACATATTTCGCATACATTGCTTTCGCACCTTGGGCAATACCCTTCTGGATTGCTTCACCTTCCGTACCACTCTGTTTCACCGTGATCTCGAGTTCTCGAAGAAGTCCTTGAAAGTGATCATCTTTTTCCTTGAGCTGCTCTCTCAGCTTGCGAATTTCGCTCTCCTGTCCTCGCAACCTCATATAATCAACTTGTCTAGACATTTCATCCTTCTGTGAGTCTTTTTGTTGCTGCTGCAGTTCATCGAACATTACATTTAGCTGGTTGCTTAGCTTATCGATGTGCTCAGCCATTGGCTCCCGTTCACTTTGCATCCCTTCCACTCTGCGATTTTACAGATACATTAAATTACTGTACCGATGTCATATAACGCAACTTCAAAAAGCTTACCTATGCTGCAGGACGTATTTAAAGCTGCGCAAGACGCGTATATCATTCTGAAGATTGGCAATTTGGTCTTCCTTTTCCTTCAATGTTGCATTCAATTCATTGTTTTTACCATCTTTTGATTCAATCACTTTGTGTAGGTGGCTAATATCCTTTCTTAATCTATCACACTCAGCTTGTTTACTCCTCACTAAGAAATCGCCTGTTTCGGCAGCCTTCTTGAAGTCTCGAATATGTTTCCTCAGTGTTTCTGCAGTACTTTCTTGTTTTGAAGCAATTTGTCGTTCTTCTTCGAGCATCCTGCGGTTTCTTTCTTTCAATATGGAAATTTCTTTTTCGTAGTCCTCTTCAGAAGTGCGGAGTCGGACTTCGTTCGCCTTGCTTTCTTCATCCTTCTTTTTCTCAAGTGCTTCTATGCGAGACTCTAATTCAGTTCGAGTCTTCTCTTTTTCTTGCATCAAAGAGTTTAATGCATTTTCTGCTTCGCGCTGCAGTTCTTCCAAGAGACCAGCGGTCTTCTTGCGATACCTCTCGAAGTCATCTTCCAGTTGGTCAAACCTCTCCATTTCCATTGTTAACTTTTGCTCGTATTCGTTTTCAATCGACTGAACAGCTTTCGACGCGTCAGCCTCGGATTTCTCCTTCTTCTCCATAGATTCTCGCACATATTTATCAAACTGTTCTCGCAGTTGTTCATACTTCTTCCGCTCGTTCTGTAGTGTGGTCTCAGTCTGATCCATCATCGCTGGAGGAGCAAACCATCGCGAAATGCATAAGAGTGTAACTGATAGAGCACCGAGAAACCAAATGAAGAACTTACCAGCCGCTTTTTCTCCCATCTCTCGTTCACGCCGCTTCAACTGCTGATCCATTTGAGATTTTACCTCCTCGATCTCGTTTTGGACAGCAGCCAGCCGTTGGAAGACAATCATCAAACCAGCTCTGTGTCACACCAAGACCAAAATGAAGATATATAAACCGACGAGACATAATCAGGAACACATACCTATCAGTCAACGTGACAGAATAATTGTAGTCGGCCAATTTTGGAGGTTTCCATCCTGGGATGTCCAATGTCGGAGGAACTAGAGCATTTGTGCCTTTCGTCGAGACCAATTGCATTTGGGAGGAATCCATTTGCTCAGAACCACCTTTTTCTAGCTGCTCTTCCTCCTCGTTTTCTTGCCGAGAGACTGCGAGCATAAAGATACTTCCGTCCTCCCCAGTAGAAAATAAATGACTACCATCCCATGATTGGGCCAGGGCACAAACACCTCCGGCATGTAATGGGATTTCAATGAAGGCTGCCTCGCCATAAGACTCTTCGTACAGCTTATAGTCAAAATATTTGAGAGAACAGGACGCTTGTTCAGGATTCATTCCAGTGTCCGTAGACCCACGACGACTTCCTTTCTTCTCGATAGCGGTTTCTGAGGACTTATCGCTTCGAAAAACTGCTTTGTAGTGCGGCTCGGGATAGAAACTATAGACTCTTACTGACCCTGAAGACATCCCAACGAAAAGGAATTCCTTCTTGGTATCCAATAATATCGACGTGGGCACAACGTCCGTAAACGGCCTCCAGTGCGGTGAACTACCGACACTCTGCGACGACTGGGGGGATCTGATCTCGCCTGTAGACGAACCCTGGGATTCACTATGCTGGGGTTTCAAGCGAACACAGTCCATGTTGGGATTAGGTTCTATCCTCATGCATGTCACCTCGTGACCGTCAGCCCATTGCAAAAATCCACAAACTCTGTTGGTCGTGTTATGTAAATACGTGTTGCCAATGCATTCAGCTACGCGAGTTCCTGTCCTCATCCCTTGGCCTCCAGTGTTCCGCTCTCCGGGAACCGGAGAACTTGGATTGTTCATAGAGATTTCTTTTGTGAGCTGTCTATTTGTACCGCCTCGAGAGTAACCGGTCGCAAAGGGTACTAACTGATACATTGCTTCGGCGCCCATCGATGAATCTACGCTCATCCGTCGCTGGCTCTGTCCTTTCGAGGGCTGGTCACCGCGAGCCGCCATCAGCGGCTCTGTATGCACAACGCTCCCTGAAAAGACTGCAGATTTTAAAACATGACTACAGTGCTCTATTCTCTTGCCAGAGTCCAAGCTCCACAAGTAGGTTGCGCCATCCTCACCCGAGCTACAGAGTACCCTATCGTTCGTCGCGAATTTCAGTGAGCGGATGACCCCAATATGACCTCGCAAATTACTGACCATTGCAAAAGAATAGACATCAAAAAGCTGGATATCAAACCCATTTACAGCAGCAAGAATGCTACCAGAGTTGCTGAAGCGAACGTTATGCACATCTCGCATAACCCTTTGACGCCATAGCGAGATACTATGAGACATCACATTCCAAACCGAAACGCTTGAGATGAATCCAATGGCGACCATATCACCCGCAGGGTTCACGTCCATTGACAGAGGCTCTTCTGGGAAATAGTGTGTAAGTTCGCACCGTTTGTGTACGTAGTTCCATACTCGGAGGCATTGTTCCTTAGTCGAAATTGTGAGAAGGAACGGCTGCAAGGTGCATACGGAGGCAAAGTCAACAGCGTCTACATGCGATCCACGGTAAGCGAATGCAATAGATGTGTCAATTCCACTGTTCTTCTCATCAAGGCTTGTCAAGGTAGAAAGTCGAAGTCCACCTCCCCGACTAACAGTGACAAGTAGGTCTGCGGCGGGGCTTGGACGCACGCAGCTAATGGTTGTGGCATCAGCCGCACCATTGGAACCTCTGCTCCTCTTTGGTGGGCTGAGCGTAGTATCAAAGGATGTGTCAGCACCAATATCACCCGTGACATCACTCATTTCATCTCCGCGAACATCGCTCAAACGCAACTGGTCGTAGTCGCTCAAACGGCCAGGTCCCTGAGAAATTCGCAAAACGCGGAATTCTTCGTACCGCTCTAGCGCCCTTTCTTCTTCATCTTCTTCATCAATATTCGTCTCTTCATTTTGTTCAACGGCCTCAAAAATGCCAACGTACCCATGCTCGCCTCCAATTACGAAGCCCTTAGGTGTACTAGAAATCACAGTGCTAACAGGAGCTATATCAGCACTTTGGGCTATCAAAGGATCAGAGGGCATTCGACTCTTCGCCTGTTGTTCGTCTGCTTTTCCTCCCTCTTGCTCAGATCGATATAAACTCTGCGACTCAGCACTTGGGTAATGATGGCCTGTCCAATACAATCCGAGGGTAAGGAGTGAGGATGGTACCGTCAACTGCACGTGCTGCAACAGATCATAGGGTCCATTCATCCCGGTCACATCGTCATTGGGAGGACAATACATGACATAAGCTACGCCTCTCTTGAGCACGCCCACAACACGCGTTCCGGTTTGAAAGGCAGCCCCCTCACCTACACCAGCCCCAGTGATGTTTCCTGAAACATACGTTTCCCTGACACCAAAAAAGTCGAGCATTTGCTGTGCATGTTGATGCTGTTTTGTTCTTTTCTTTCCCTGATGTGACCAAGCGGCAGAGAGCCAACAATGGTCCATGAACACCTCCAATTCGGCCTTCTGGGAGGAAAGTACTGGTTTGTGTGAAAACAATCCCTCTACATTCGGTCTCCATAAACGAAAGAAATGTGGTCCAGTAGCTGAGATTGCAATTTTGTCTAACGGTAAGTCAGTATCCGCTGATGAATTTGGCCAAGTAGTTTCATGTTCAACATCTTTCTCAATATCAGCTCTGCCCGGGGCTACTACCACAGGGCGAAACCAGATCCTCGTCAAAGCAACGGGGCAGTTGCCTGATGCGATTAGTTTATTCCTTTTCCATTTCCATAGTACCAGGACCATGTTTCTGGCATGCCCTCCGTAAGCCGCCAGGTAGTTCCCGTCAGATGAAAAGGCACTCAAATAGAAGCTCCCCCCTCCGAGTGGGTACGTTAATGTCTTGGATGCTCCCGTATTCACGTGCAATAATGTCACTTGTCCATGCTGCATATCTGCACGCGCTCGCGTGCAGACGCAGATTACTTCCCGGAAGGGGGACACTGAAAGCCCCAATATCTCCTTAGATGTATTTGGGAGCTGTAGGAATCCCATTTCCGATGTCATGGGGTTGACAACCGCAATGTGTCGTCCCGACACGAAGGCCAACCCCCATACTTTTTGGTTCATATCGCCTCCCGCCGTCGGCGCGCGTGTCGCGTACTGACGAGGGTCGAGCTGAACCCATACGCAGCTGTCACGTATCGGGAGCGTCTCATGGGACGCGAAAAGGTCCGTTCGAAGACTGGGGGCATCCTTATGGAGCGCTGCTTGAGGGAATGCTTCCCCAATAGACAACGCCGCCGCAGGCGACGAGTGCGTATTCGTTCCAAACGTGTACCTGCATGCCATGAGGAGCTTATAAAAGTGCGAGGACCCTCCAAAACAGCGTTAACGGCATCTTACAGCTTCCGAAGGACTCCTGCGTGAGGTCCTGAGCGTTTAGCAGCCTGCTGTGCTGCTTCCCCAGACCCCTCCGTCTCATCGCTCGAGAAAGGAGATATAGAGGAGGAAGACATCTCCTTCTTTCCCGTCTCCATGGGGCCTCCCATCGTAAAATGCGGCTGATAATGGAATTTGTGAAACAAACCGACCTGAACCAACTCAACTTACGCGATGTCCAACTTCAAGGAAGAAGCAACCCAACGTTCATCGATGCCGAGTCGGGTTTGCGAAACAGCGCGGAACTTCAGAAGATGGTAGCGGGTATTATAAAGTACGATTGGTTGCAAAATGCTTATGTTAGCCTTGTTTTATTTATACGCTACCATGGGATGTAGTATGTTCAGATTTAGTAGTGACGCGCGGTATCCCCTGTGATTTCCAGGTCATTCAATATCCGTTGCATAGAAGTGATAAGATTAGTAGTCTGTAAATCTTCGTCAGCTCCATCGACCAGAGCTTTGTCTGACTCAGCTATCACTTCCGAAATCTTTGCTTTCTTCACGTCCGAAATCGTGTCGTCTTCCAGTAATGTCTCCAATACCTGCTCATTTAATTGATACCACATGATGACCACTCCATAGTTCCGCGGGAACCCCTGACTACTCACCTTGTTCAGTAAGGAAATCATAGGATAGCCATTCCATGCCAGTGCCTTTGAGGCTGAGTGCGCCGTATCGAATGAGACAGTTTGCACGGCATCCCAAATCTGCTTGTTCATTTTCTCAGGCAGTATGCCAGATATTTCTACGATCCCTTCTGGGGTGACACCATTACGTCCATAAAACTGAGATGCTGATTGTAGAAACATAATTGCCTTCCGGAGATCGCCATTACTGATATTGATTAGTTGATCAACGCTCTGCATGCTCAAACCAGCGCAACGATGCTCAAGAGTACTTTCCGAAATATTGCGTTACCAAGAAACTTACTTCTGTAGTAAGCTTTACACTCTCCTGTTCAGCAACATAGTTCAGCCTCCCTCTCATGCTTTCATTGTTTAAGGGTTTGAATCTAAACTTGGCACACCGCGATGCAATAGGCTCAATAATTCTGACAGAATGCAAGTACATGACCCACATGTAAATCAAATCATCGTGGTCATGATATGAGATAGCAAGGGGTTCTTACCTTGACACATAGTTACAAATCAAACAAAACCGAGTTTGTTTACTAGAACGTTCCATCGTTCTCCGTAGAGCGGACTGAGCATCGGGTGTAAGCGAGTCAGCCTCATCTAATATAATCAAATTGAAGGGAGCAGCACCACTGAAGAAATGAACACCGCAAACTTTTTAGTCTCTTCAGTATTCCATAACGGCTGTTACAATGACAGAACTCGTACCTCTTGGAAGATGCTGTAACGCTTCCCATAGCAAAATCTTTGACTTTGGTTCGTACAATTTTTATGCCCCGTTCATTAGAGGCGTTCAATTCCAGTACTCTTGACCTCCATACTTCAGGTCTGCAGCCGGTATGGTATCAAATGAAGGCTTCAGACACTTGAATGATTTAAAAAGCTGTCCATCATACCCGAACAAGGCCTTAGCTGTCGCTAGAATAGTGGAAGTTTTTCCCGTCCCGGGAGGTCCATAAAACAGCAGATGAGGCAACTGCACTTGAGATGGAAAATATCAAGCATAACACACGGAATTGGGATACATAGCGTGCTCAATAGACATATTCACCCACATTTCCGGTTTCAATGGAGTTCACCAAAGTCTTCACCACCTCCTCCTGATGGGCTATATCCGTCATTTCTTTCGGTCGACTGCATTAGTGAGCCATCACACAAAATTTAGTATGTTATACCTTAAGAATTGGCCTTTGAGGCTGCAAAATAAGGTGAAAACGCTGGATACGTACTATTTTTCGACCCATGGTCGCTCCACCGGATCAGCCGCATCCTCATGATTTTGGTTCTGACTGGCGGCTCCGGCCGCCGAAGCCGGTTTGAAAAAGTTCATCAGATATTTCTGTAAGAGATAGAGTGTACTAATTACCTCTATGGTCGATTAAACCCTGAATACACCGCGGACAACCTCGGCAAGATGGATTTGAATTGTAAGACGACGAAATGATTGTTTGCTTCGTAAGCCGAAGTTCGTGAGACATAGTGTCGAAGCTTGCGATGCTACATACCACACACATACATACAGCGGATACCAGATGTAGTTTATTGTAGTCTTAAATTATGTTTTATACATATCATGTTATCGCGAAACAAAAAAGTTACTGGGAATCGATCTCTAGCAAACGCCCCAGTGTGTGGGCCACACATACCGCTCCTCGTTAAGAGGATGCGGTCAACTTTCCTGCCGGTGGGCGATCTGTCACATTTGTGTGTGTGTGCCACACAGTGTGGCTACTTCTGCGGTACCAATGGTAAATACTGCTACTACACAGAGGCATACTGCTGCTGCTGAGGATAAGCATATGGATTGTCAGTAGTATGATGGTGTCCATGCGTATCCCAAACTTTTCCATCTGATCCAGTTTGCTGGGAGATGTGTGTGTAACCCCCGCCTGGTGCGTTCGAGTACCATCCAGCCATCTGAGTACGCATTACTTCCCCTCTATTTTGAGGAAATGCAGGATTGAAATATTGAGGGGGACCGGAGTACTGTTGAGAACACGTATAGAAGGATGGATGGATTCCTTGAGGGCCGTGAGAATACTGTTGAGACTCCATTGTAGACATTTGAATTCCTTCGTTGCGTGCGTCCCGGGGCTTACGGGATACACCGGCTTCTGCGAGAGATTTTGTTAGCACATAACTAAACAGTGAATAAATATCACGCTCAAATTCCTTACCCTCTCTTCTCGCCTTGAGAAAATCGTTTACAGTCTGCTGTACGCTCTCCGTTTGCTTAAGCAACGTCCCACATTTTGCAGCATGTTCGACTTTCTGAATCCATATAAATTCCTAGAAAGTTCTGCTTTCCCAGCACCATTCTATAGTTATGGGATGTATTTAGTTGACGCGCTGCACATGCGTGCATGTACCACTCCGACAACGCCCTCATATTTTTCTTCCGAAGTCCTGCACATGCTGTGACGTCAAACCGTCAGCTCCCCACCTTCTTTTTTGCTTGCTGCTACATTGAATTGCTACGAAGCTTCGGTTATTGATTGTATCCCAAATCACGGAGACTTACAATGTACCTGCGAGTCACAACATGTACCAGAGAGACAGCATTACAAAGGTACGACACACGAGTTGAGTGCACACACACACAAGTGTGACAGATAGCCCACCGGCCGGGAAATTGACCGCATCCTCTTAACGAGGAGCGGTATGCGCCCGTGTTAAGCAGCGACGGGCCCGCTGTTCCTGCAGCCTTGCTGACATGCGCCGTGAGGGAACACAACATTGGTTATGCTCAGGAGGCATCGGGGGAAGAGCCATACCTGTGCCCACAATGTCAGAGGTACAGACAAGTGTCACAAGACTCAGTCTGGCCTAACCAAGCTCTTATTTCACCAATCGTGCTCAGAATTGTATAATTCTTGTTTGAATGATAGTAGAACAGTAAAAGTGCTATATTGACTATATCTCTTTTTTTTAATGCAGCCGAAAGCGACGGAATATGCCAACAAAGTCACCCGCCACAGCGCACCCAGCTCAGGAAAATCGCCACATGTTGTTTGTGGCTGTATCTCGATAATGGATGAACGGATTTAGATGCCAAGACTAGATTTGGCATCCTTGTTAAAATGCGGTTCAGAAATGGTGTCGCATGTTACATGAAGTGGCCTAGGGATGGAAATACAATTTTACCCGTGGGTAAAATATAATTATATTTTTGCCGACCTGGGCGATTTGTCCTGTACACTTTTTCGCTGTTACACGTTCGCACAAGTACGTATGCTGGGCAAATTTTGGTGAGTACGAAGCGCCACACTCTGCCTCTAATGATAACGAAGTCACAATGCTCTTGAAAGTCCAGAATTCGAGGAGGCTCAGAAAGACACTTCGGTTGGGCGTTTGACTAACAGTGCTCCGGTCGAAAAAATACGAGGAAATGAATGACCCCCAGGACACCAAATAGGAAAGACAATGATAATAACAGATGGAAAAGGACGGAAAATAAATAAATTAAAAGTTTACATTTAACAATACTTACAACTGCTCAAGGGTACTCGACGGATATCGGGACGAAAGTAACGGCGTACGCCACTAAAGTGTGCTTTTTCAAGTGCTATCAGTCAATAGGATTCGCCGGTATGACATGGTAAGTCCCAATCTGCTCCGCATTGGTCAAAGAGTTTGACCACGTAGACAGTTACAACTGCCCATTAAGGGGAGAAAATTGACGGGTCTTCTTCAAGGTGTCCTTCATTGGCTTTCACCCTTCGGGCTCACCACGGGAATTCACCCAATTCACCCAATCATCAGGGTGTGTCTTATTAACGGAAGTTGAAAAAGTTGAAGTTGAAAAAGTGAAAAATCAACGACTTCAAGTTAGGTTGACTTCTTTCACCCGAAAGTCAACCAGAACGGGGTGGCTTAATAGTGTCGTTGACTGGGTAAATTCGGTGACTTTGGATCATTCGGTTTAATCGCGAGAGAAAGAGAGATGCAGACGAGGGAAGAAGTGATATTCATCTGGTGTGATAGAGGCAGGTATATGCTACTCCAAGCCGGAGAATCACGTCGTTCGTGTCGCTGATGACTGAATGAGGAAGCTTCCACGCTGGGGATAAGCTTGCGGATCTGCCTGGCATCTCTTATTGCTATGCGACACCAATGCTGGTGTAGAGTTCCCCGGAGAGGGGTGAGAGAGAGAGAAAGAGAGAAAAGG
>LVLI01000469.1:0-13211 GCA_001687465.1 Halocafeteria seosinensis
ATATAATATTTCTTCATCATCTTCTTATCTTCTGTGCTGGCTTCTACTCCATTTTTTATTCTTTGTGCTATATCTTCTACTTGAATGTAATTCTCCATACACTCTATCTCATCATACTCATCTGGAACATCCCCTAATTCTTCCCCTTCCACTTTTTCCTCATCCTTTTCTTTCTCATCTTCCTTTAAATGTTGAATTTCAAAGTTAAGGTCTTTCAAATACTTAAAAACCACTCTTTTATACTGGCTGTCTGTCTGCCTTCTTTCCTTTTCACTACAAAGCTTACTATTTCTCAAATAATCATATTCGTTAAATGGTAGACTGTTAATTTCATCCTCTTCTAGATACTGCTTCTGTAATTCCGTGACTTTCTTCCTATCGGCGTTAAACCTATTAATGATATTGCCGTCTGTAGCTTGATAGAATTTATCATCATCACTAAAACAGTTAAGAAAATGGATATATAATATCCGTTCTTTTGTGTGTCTTACTCTTTCTAAAGCTTGCATACTATCTCTAACCAAACAACTAGGATAGCCCAAAAAATACTTTTTATCAAAGTAATCAGCTTTATTAAAATTAACCCCTACTGTTATACTCGGGCTCCATCCTACTAAATCTTTTTTAATCCATTCTTCATTAACATTTCTGGCTGTCTCCATTTTTAATTTATCGTCCATATCTTGATGATAAGATAAGGTATTATATCCTGCCTTCTCCATTTCATCACAAATTTCAATCAATTTGTCTTTACTGGAAGAATGGAACATCACTTTTAATCCTTTATTTAAGTCTTCTTCAATCAATTTCTTGAACTGGTCTAATGAATTAACAACTACTGCCGTAGATGCTTCCGGCTTATATGTATTCTCACTAACCAAAATCTTCGGTTTTCCTCCTTTTCTCATACTATGAATATTCTTCAAAAACTCTACTCCTCTATTACTAGCAAAAGCATCATTAGCAATTATTTTCTTACAATTCTTTAATAACATCCTAAAATTTCTTTCGATAATATGTCTTCTATTATTGTTATCCACTGTCTCACCATAAAGAATAGTGTTTAATGTTTCCAATTCGTCTAGAATTATAGCATCGTATTCAGTGTCTTCATCTAATCTATGGGAGCTTTCAATACTACAAAATAACCTATTTACATCGTTAAGGTCTTTAATTTTTCTATCCTTATAGTTTTTAAACCCGTAATCTTCAAATTCACTACACATATTAAAGGCGTAAATGATTTTAGGGCTGAAAAATAATATTCTAGGGGCTTTTTCATTGTTTCTTTTTGGATTTTCTTTCTCCATCCATTTGTCTAATATTTTCTTCAATTGCTGAGTTTTACCACTTCCCATTCTTGACTTAACATACACAATATCATAGTTTTCTAAATCATAAGGTTTTATAAATTCTTGTTCATACCGTTCATAATCTACAGTATCACAGTTAATGGCCTTTTCTGTTATGGCTGTTGTCTCTTCAATCCTCTTTTCATAATCAATAAAGAAGTTTAAATTTAGCTGGTTATCTGTTTTCTTTCTCATTTTCTTAACTAGCTTGTTAAATTCACTTGGGTTGGCTTCAATGGCTCTATTTAAACTATACTGGATATCTAAATGATTTCCATTTTCTGGATTGCTTCTAAACCTGTCTCTGTTGGTATTAAAAGAAGTTTCCACCCATTCTTTCCCGTAATTACTAGCTTTTCTCATAATCTCATCACACATATTAAAACATTGGTTGCCTAAACTTCCTAAACTAAAACATATCTTTAATGCTATGTCGTAGTCGGTTAGGTCCTCAATGCTTATTAAATCCGTAATTTCCTGTAAAATCTCTATTTCATTTTCTGTTAATTCAATTCTTGATAATTCTTGTCTTTTCTTGATTTGTTGTTTCGTTAATTCTACTGGTTTTCTCTTCACTTCTTCTATTTTCCCTTCTTTATTTTTCTTCACTGTCTTTGGTTTGTTAGTTGCTTTGTTCTCTCCTTTATTCTTCCCTTCTATGATAAAATCCACTAGCTCTTTGCTTATGGGTTTAGGGTCTTTGTAATCAATAATTTCATATAATTCGTATTGGTATTGGTGTTTTTCTCCACCTTTTACATATTTTCTATCCTTATGAACAGTGCATCCTGGCCCTACTATTTGGCCTCCGTGTCTGGTATCTACCCATCCTCTAATATTGGTAGTTTCTAACGAATTACACCCCATAAGTTCCCATTGTTCTTTTAGATAATCAGTTATTCTAAACGTGAAATGGTATCCTTGACTAGGGGTTTTGGTCTTTAGAGTATCTAGATTGTAAGTTTCATAAAACTCTACAAATTTTGGGTTTGTTTCCTCATCGTAGATATGGTCTAAATCAACAGTAATAAATTTACTCTTATCCATAACCATTCCGTAGTTTTTTTCTGGATTTTCCTTTATGTCTTTCAATACGTCCTTGGTTCTACGCTTTGTTTTTTCCCTATCCGTAACCTTTTCCCATCCATTAATCGAAGGTTTTTTATGTCCTTCATATAATGGAATTAGGTCAAAAAACTTGCTCATTTTCTTTGCTTGTTTGTATTTCAAATTATCAGTTTTGGTCGCCATCTTATCTATACTCTCCTTATAGTGCTCAGTCTTTAAGCCATTAGGGGGTTGGTTCATCAAAGATTTACTAAATTTGTTATCTTTATCCATATTTTCTGTTGGTTCTTCCTCTATACTCTTCCTATATCGCCTAGTCCTTAAGCCATTAGGGGGGTCATTGTTAATTTCTATATTCTCTCCAGTCATTGTTATGATTATATAAAAACTATATATAAAAATCATTTCCATTGAAACGCGCGTTTGAAATTCACTACCGCTTAAAACAGTAATTCATTAGGTAGCTGTATTACTTTTATGGAATTTATAGATGACGCAAAATGGACATCCAGTTAATTGTATTTCCATTCTGCGTCTACGCATGTCATCAATGAAATCAGTAAAAGAAGCGAAGTGTTTTTTTCATCATTTTCAAGCCTAAAACAGTAATTCATTAGGTAGCTGCATTACTTTTATGAAATTTATAGTGGACCCATTTTGGACATACAGTTAATTGTATATCCATTATGGGGCCAGGTGAAAACAGTAAAAATAAATTGAAGTGTTTTTGTGAAGTTGAGGTTTTCATACACTAAATAAAAAAGCTGCTTTTGTAGTCAAAACTACTCCTATAAAGCCGTAAAACATATCATTATAATCACTGTTTCAAGACGCATCTACTCATTCTATTCATTTATGGAGTTGATAGAATAACAAGAACCGGACCATCTATCCCGACCACTACCCGCACCCAAAGCTTTATGGTAGGGAGGGAAGCTCCAAAGGGGAACTCAAGGGGGAAGTAGAATGGCTGGATATATTCACTCATTTTATTCATCTTATCACTCTTAAACACTTGTGATATGGTTAATTAAACATTGCTGGTTTTGATGGTGTGATTGGTTTTCTAGATAAGCCGGTATTTTGGAAGTTATGGACCTATAGCCCTACAGGGGAAGGAGGAAAAACTACAAAAAAGGTAAGGGAGGGCTGAGATGGAACAGACGGAGAATTTACGGATATGCTTTACTATCGTAGCCATCCATTGAGGCTGAAACAATGTTGATAAGATAGAGAATGAAAACTAGACTAGGATGATGTGGTTCGTTTTCAAATTACTCATTGTTTTTAGCCCTTTACAGACGTTTAAAAGGGGCTTTGAGAGGCTCTAGGACGGGAAATTCTAGAGGGATGAAAACAACAAAAAAGGTGAGGGATAGTAGACCGGATGATTGGAGGCCTTGAAAGGTGATTTTCTAGATGGTAGGTATGATGTATATGTATGGAAACAGCGGAAAATATCCTTTGTAATGGCCTAGTTGGCGTTTGTATTGGTGAAGTGTGAGTGGAGTAAATTGGGATTTTCTATACGGTGGGAGGGCCGGTATGGACGGGTTATGGTGCGGTGCTTCTATAGTGCCTATTTATGGCTCATATACCTGCTTTGATACCGTGGTTTGATGAAAACTACATTAACAATGCTTATAACTAGCTGCTGGGAAGGAATGGGAAGCTTTTGAGGTGATGGTGTGAATTGAGGAAGTTTACGTGAATTCTGCGTGAATTCTACGTGAATTTGTAGAACGGCTTAAAGACTAGGAGATATACCAAGAGTATAGAGAAATAATAATGAGCTACCAAATGAAAACCCATATACGCGAATTAATGGAACTGCTGGATGAAAACCAAGGAGAGATACCAAATGGTTTTTATTTATCCTGTGCGAACAAGTTGAGGGATTTATTTAACGAGAGTGATAGTGATTATGGAAGTGATACAAGCAGTGATTATGGAAGTGATACAAGCAGTGATTATGGAAGTGATACAAGCAGTGATTATGGAAGTGATACAAGCAGTGATATTGATAGTGTGGATGAAGAAGAAGATGATATGGATAGTGAAGATGAAGAAGAGGAAATAATTGAAAGAAGGCCGGTAGGAAGACCGAAAGGAAGCTTTGAATTGTGTTTAGGTGTAGGGGATATAAGAATACGTGGTGAGTATAGGACCGTATTTAGGAGTGGGAGAGGAAACTATAAATATCAAACCCCTAAAGGAACGTGGATTTACATAAATGATACTGAACGCATTGTTAACCGTAATGAATTTTTCTATCCATAAATTTAAGAAATCTTAAAGGGCTTAAAGACTAGAGACTATAATAAGAGTATAGACAAGATGAACGAAGATAACCAAAGTCATAAGAAGAAGAAAGAGCAAGCTTTAAAATCCTACCATAAGAACAAAGAAAACATACGAGCAAAGAGAAGGGAGAAGGTGATATGTGATAAATGTAATGGAATAGTGAGCAGAGAGAACCTAAAACGTCATCAAAGGAACCCGAAGTGTGAGTTAATGAGAACGATAAGAGAGAAAGCAGCAGAAGAGCAAGAATAATTGAATGATTTTATTTATTTACCAACAAAAAATAAAATCATTTTCCAACTGTGCCCATTTTAATATACAATAGACTGTATGTCCAAAATGGGCACACTATAAATTTAATAAAAGTAATACAGCTACCTAATGAATTAGTGTTTAGTGAATTTCAAACGCGCGTTTCAATGGAAATGATTTCTATATATAGTTTTTATATAATCATAACAATGACTGGAGAGAATGTAGAAATTAACAATGACCCCCCTAATGGCTTAAGGACTAGGCGATATAGGAAAAGTATAGAGGAAGAACCAACAGAAAATATGGATAAAGATAACAAATTTAGTAAATCTTTGATGAACCAACCCCCTAATGGCTTAAAGACTGAGCACTATAGGGAGAGTATAGATAAGATGGCGAGCCAAACTGATAATTTGAAATACCAACAAGCAAAGGAAATGAGCAAGTTTTTTGACCTAATACCATTATATGAAGGACATAAAAAACCTTCGATTAATGGATGGGAAAAGCTTACGGATAGGGAAAAAACAAAGCGTAGAACCAAGGACGTATTGAAAACCATTAAAGAAAATCCAAAAATAAACTACGGAATGGTTATGGATAAGAGTAAATTTATTACTGTTGATTTAGACCATATCTACGATGAGGAAACATACCCAAAATTTGTAGAGTTTTATGAAACTTATAATCTAGATACTCTAAAGACCAAAACCCCTAGTCAAGGATACCATTTCACGTTTAGAATAACTGATTATCTAAAAGAACAATGGGAACTTATGGGATGGAACTCTTTAGAAACAAGCAATATTAGAGGATGGGTAGATACCAGACACGGAGGCCAAATCGTAGGGCCAGGATGCACTGTTCATAAGAATAAAAAATATGTAAAAGGTGGAGAAAAACACCAATACCAATACGAATTATATGAAATTATTGATTACAAAGACCCTAAACCCATAAGCAACGAATTAGTCATAGAAGGGAAGAAGAATAAAGAAGAGAACAAGCCAACCGACAAACCAAAGACAGTGAAGAAAAATAAAGAAGGGAAAATAGAAGAAGTAAAGAGAAAACCAGTAGAATTAACGAAACAACAAATCACGAAAAGACAAGAATTATCAAGAATTGAATTAACAGAAAAGGAAATAGAGATTTTACAGGAAATTATGGATTTAATAAGCATTGAGGACCTAACCGACTACAGCAAAGCCTATATTTTCAAGAATTATTAAATTTAATAAAAAAAAATCGCGGGCGTTACACTATCAATGTCAAGGCCCACCAATCGCGACCTATCACCGTCATTGTTGAACACGGAATACTCTCATCACCACGTCCAAGGGCGCCATCGGCATATGTCTTCGAGACATAGACCGTCTATGATAGACGTCTCCAGAAGCATGGGATTGATCTCCGGTCGTACCGCCTGCGATACCTCCAGCGCCATATTTAATAGCTTACATCCAACGAGAACTGCATCACACACACAAAAAGCAAACGGGTCTAAAGCTCATCACGTCATCACTAGAGAACTTGTCCCACTTCAGGGCAAGGCGAAGGGGTGTTCTGGCCCCTCGACAAGCACCCCGAAACCCTGGGTATTGACACCATTTTTAGACACTCTTGTGGGTTTACGGATGCCCTGTTCAACCCCTCGTAGTTGCACCAAGATGGTGTGACGATAAGAGAAGCAGTCAGTACATTGCGATCCCAAGCCGGTAGGGACTATTACATTGTACGCACAACACTTGACAAAAGCGTGTGAACGTTAAAATTATGATGTTTTCTTGGGAAGAGTAGACCGCAAAATTAGTAAGTGTCCTGGTTGTATTTGGAGGAACATCACTATTCAGTAGATTAGTTCCTCTTATCAGTTTAGACCTGCTGGAGCTAATGGAATTAAAGTAAGACCGCCGTCATGACGGGATAGCAGTGGAACTGGAACTACATCCGCATGTAACAAGAATAAACAAGAATAAACTGGCGTGGCCCAACAATCCACTGAGGTCGGAATTCGGTTCGATGGAAGTGGTTGCAAGTATTACTAGCACGATGTGCCTGGTATTCACACATCAAGTCTATATGAGAATGTGTGGGAAGCCCCGTCCGAGGAGCTACGATACAGTGCGCCGCATTGTGACTAGAACGTAAGGAGAAAGACGTGATACGTTGGTATCAGGGTAGGTTGTACCGTGGTGAAATAATGCGGCAAAACCTGTTGAAATTCTCGCACGCAGCTCAACGAATGGAAGCACATTTTCGTAAAAGCTTTGATAGATGGTGCAACGAGAACGGGATCTCCTCTCCTGTTTTATGGGACCGTCAAGATTTCCGTGAATTCCAGTAACGGCCACAAATTGTGAAACCATACATCGAACTCGCATCGTCCCAAAAGGAGGCTTACACAGAAATTCTTGTGCAGAATTGCTGTGCTATACCGTCCAACCAGCGAATCGTGTCCATAGTTCAAAGCTTACCAGCCGATTAGATTGAAGCTGTGCTAGTCATCCCTCAGTATCATTTGGTCTGGAGTGCACTTAGTTGAACACTATGCGCTCGTTATAGCCTTTATTGGATTTTCAGCAGTGCTTCCCCTTTCATGGATACATGAAGGCAAGTCAGTCTGCTTCCAGGCGGTACGGCTGCTAGTCCAGTAACCCATACACAACCTACAAAGTGTAGATGCCGGATACAATACACACGAACCCTGACCGGTATGCTACGCTATTTGTCTTCAAACACATCCAGTGCTAGTGTATTTAAATGGATGCCCTAGGATAGAAAAAATGAACTAAGATCCCGAAGTCAATGCAAACCCAAGCTTAAGTACACTTCCAAACCCCCAACCCCTAATGCTCTATTCCTGACTTAGCATCTTGATGTGACCATCGCAGTATCTTGTCTCCTTTTTCACCTGAGGCTACATAAACAGCACCAACTCTTACTGGTCCGTGCTTGGCTCCGGTACTTTGGCGCGCCCAGTGGTTTCTTCCTCGCTCTCAGACTGTGTTTGAAATGCCGGTCCAAATTTTTGTGTTGCGATTTCCACGTGATTTGTACCGAAGTCATCCGTAGGAACAACGTTCGGTGGTTGGGCAACGAGTAGCCTTTGGTCGCATGTTTCTCCGTCCCAAGCTGGGGAGTAAGGTTGCACCTGATCGTTGGATTTATCTAGAGTACTAGTCAGTAGTTTTGTTTCACCACTTGGCTTCGGAACGTTTCGGTGGTGCATCGTTGCCTCGTTAGCTTCTACACTTTGTACAACCATTGATCGCTCTGACACAGTCGCGCTCAGTTTCTCTATTCCTTGTTCCAACTTTGAAGTACCTGTGTGGGCACGATGATCCCACTCGTTACGAGTAGTACTTAGTGGATCTGTTTCATCATCTGAGTCTCCAACAACAGCTTGTTGCTTTGCGGCTTTGTTATCGTCAGCCCTGGATATGAAAAGCGGTTGGGACGAATCACCGGGGACTGCCTCTATGTCGCGGTGTTCTACTTCATTGCAGCAAAATTCATGGGTAGGATCTGAGTCCATTAATGCTGTATCTTGAGTATCTTTTGTTTGAGTTGTCGAAGCCTGATGGAACACACCTTCATCATTGTTGAGCAACGTATGTTCTTCAAAGTTGTATTCGCTTTTACAATCCAGATAGAGCTGTGTTTGTTCGATTCGGGCGGGCACCGACGCGTGTCGCCTTATGTTTCCATTTCTAGCAAGTTGTAAAGTGGTCTGGTTGTTATACCGCAACTCGTGCTGAGGAACTGCATCCGCATGTGCATTCTGTCGCTCATTTTCTTTATCAGACTGCCACCCGCTCGCCCTCCCTAGACGATGCGTGGAATTTCTTCTCTTCCCATCATCTTCTTGCATTTTTCTCCTCAGACCACCAACCCCTGCTTCACCATAGACGATGTAGCGAGCACGTAGACGCACATTGTCATCATCATCTGTAACGACTTGATCATCACCCGCAGATGGTTCCAGAATATTGGAATATCGTTGAGAGTCTTGAAAGCAGTCTGGCTTAGTCTTACGATACGATCGGAGCGTACTGCAAAAGGGCGTAGAACGGATCCAACCTAAGAACCAATTGATGCCACTTCTAAAAACTGACAGGAAAAGCGTAGCAAATGTTATAATCAACCAAACAAGCATGACCATTTGAACTGCGATCACTAAAGAGTCGACAATAGCTGCATCATCAGGATCTTTCACAGAGTGCCTGAGAAGTCCTAGCGCAACTGTAATTGGTAAGCACAGCGACTTGGCCATTTCCAACTCGTTAAGGGGTGACTGAAGTTTATAAGGCCGCATCATGGCTACCAGGAGCATAAAGATAATCAAAACAGAAGCAGCGGTAACAATTTGCTGCAAGCCGTCGGAAACAAAAAATGCCAGTAATATCAGTATTGATTTCCTTAGAATTTCCACGGCAGGCCACAAGTAACCACGATTACGGACTCTTAACCCATCGATCAAGTTTAAGAAATCATGTCGCAAACTGGGTGTAGTTGCTGTTCTATGTTTCCAAATGCGGAAGGTGCTTAAGAATACTGGAAAACCAAATACAACAGTGGCAACTGTAACACCGGATATAATGGCCAGCACAGTGTACTCTGATCCTGTCGTTGTTACAGTCAAATCGGCCCGCAAGCGTTGCTTCCCGAAGACTTCGTACGGATATGTGTTGTAGGTATTAACTACCGCCATTGTTGTAGCAGTGTGGAATTGTCCCAGTAATATGGCAACTGGGTTGAGGGAGGACTTGAACGCTTGGCCACAGGATGCTCTCTGTCCTTTCTTATTGGCATGCATAACATATTGAATCCACTGAGAAAGGATCACGATTATCCACGGAGATAGCAACGAAATCAAGGAAAGGCCAAAGAATTGCAGTTTCGATATACACTGGAACGCATCCGGGCTTGTAGGATCCATCAAGAAGAGCCGCGAGAACTGCCGATACCATTTGGCGTCCCCAGAGAATGGGGTATACACCAACTCTGATAAGATGGAATTAATTTGTAAATAATCAATACCAATAAGTACAACTAACTGCAGGTACGAGAAAGGATCCATAAGTCCTTCGGATTCGATCGACTGATCTGATACCTGGTCACCGTAGACCCGCGGAAACGTCTGAAAATTAATACCCTGAGGCTCCGAAACAGTAGCGGGGTTACTCTCTTTCTCGGATGAAATAGTTCTTCTAAATTCCTGCATATTAATGCCAACGAAAATTAAAATGGCTACCAGTGCCCACAAGCCAACCATAACCGCATTGCGGCGCTGGTCTTGACACTCTAGGCATTCATCTTCTGTCTTGACCCATCCCTCTTCGCAAGAGTCACATAAGGGACCGCTCCGAGCACCCGAGCACTCGACCAAGAAATGGGTATTGTTGACAACACACGCAGATGGAGGATCACATTTATGCACCCGAACAGAATTCCCCTCTTGTATCTTCTCCACAATGAAACGACGAACCGTCTGATTCATCGGCCGAAGGGGACTGTTTACCGCACAGACCTCGCACCAAAAGCCATCGTCCATGAGGAGCTGACCTTTGACGCATTCAAAACCATTAGATGGACAAGGAATACATTCACTGCTCCCCTCTAGTGAGAAATGGTCCGTGGGACAAGCGTCACATTTTCCCACATTTGATGCTTTGGCAAGCAATTGTCCTGCTGGACATGGGAGACACTTGGCACCACCACCGTTTGGTTCCTCTTCCTCTTGCCGAGAGAATCCAGCCTTGCATAAACATTGTGATCCTTCTTCGTTAGGAACCTCATTCTTCGGACACACCACGGTCTTTGTTTGCAAAACGACATCAGTATTCTCGATGGATACGTTATTCAACCTTGCGTTCACTGATACCCGCCCTTGGACTCTGAATGTAAGGAAAACTGAAAAGCTCCCTAATTCGTCACCCTCTTGAACTCGAAGAGGATATTGTCTACTAACATCAGTCTCGCTGATATCGTCTCCCAAGGCTCTAACAACTACTGCCACATAAGGGTGTCCTTCGTAGTTTTTCCACACTTTTTCACCAGAAAATACAGAACGGGCAGGGGTATTTCCGAAGACATCTGCTAGGACCATATCGACTCGAAGTCGTTCGTTTACGAAGCCACGGTCTACTTGTGGAACAATGTGAGACTTTACGGGGTCTGCGGACCCTGGGGCAAACACAGTTCTCAGCGATAAATCCCTAGTATCACGCGAGTCCGCAAAAATTTCGTCAGCCAGCCACTGCTGGAAGGTTAGTATCGATAATGAATATCTCAGCACCGGGCTATATGCAAACGCGCTAAAACTGTTTTTCGAGTTGTTATAAGTGAGCATCTCCTGCGGATAACGTACCGTCGCCCGAAACGTTCGTCGATTATCAGCATTTATGATCGCGGACGCAGGATTGAACTGAAGCCAATTTCCGAATTTCATAACGTTATCCTGCAATTTGGAAGCCATGGGGCTTCCACTATCATTCAGTTCGAGGGCAAATAAGCGAGGCATGACAAACACTGACTGCCTGTCTACGTTCAACACATCCCATTTCACCGACATTGCTTCGTTCGGCACCAACTTAGCTTCCAGAGGCCTCTCAGGACATACGAAAACAGATGTTACCAGGAGACTAAGGTGCACCCAAAATCGTTGGCCGTTCCACCTCGACGCACCTACAGGAGGTGGGTCTTTAGATAACGCTTGGCCTTCGCCGTTTCTGGAGTCAGTTTCAATTAGAAGCCAAGATTCGAACAGGCCAGACGCGTTGACATTGCTGGGGACCATTTCTAATTGCAACAGTGTTTCCTGTTCGGTGCTATCTGGAATAGTCCCCCTTCCGGGAAGCACACCAGTCGTCGGTCGTGCCCAAAACGAGAAAGCGCTCCCACCAGAAACCTCGTGACCTCGGGAAGTAAACAGTCGAGCTCTCCAATTTACGAGGTAGTTACCGCCATTTGCCGCTTCTATTGTGCGCGACCGTGGTGCATCAGCAAAGCTCATCTGAACATTAAAACTATTTTGTATCACCTCAAAATGACCTTCGCGGACTCGAAGCGAAATGGCGACCTCTAGGACTGTAGATACATCAAGCCCAATGTCGGACACTGTTACCTGGACATAAGATTCTAATAGACCTTGAAGCGCTTGTTTAATATCAAACGCAAGGGTCATCTCTAGAGCGACCGTGCTGTTCCCAGATTCTCCTGGCTCAGGAAGAATGGCGATACCTTCCAACTCACTTGGTTTGCTCCAGCTATATCTCTGGTTGGCCTCCATGCTCAAAATAATAGAGCGTTGTACCACTCGTGAAGCGTTACTAGTAGATGCAGTCCTTCCTTCATCAATAGGAAGAGACTGAGGTTGCACGGATACATCCAAAGTCCTGGTTTCAACGAATTTCGAAATATCGATCGACATTGACGGGCCAGCAGAAATAATAATTTCGTCTTCGACTCGTATGAGTAACTTCATGGGAACCAACACCCGCGCGGAGTCGTCCAACTGTCTTCTTCGCGACAAAGCAGCTCTTTTTCGGAGCAATGGGAGTTGAGATTGGATCCGAGAGGGTGCATTCTGGTGAAAGAAAAGACGCACATCGTAGCTTAATGTCCTGCACGACAACGAAGTACTCCTTGACCCGACACATGATGTATTGGAAACAACTATAGGTCTCTGAATGAGGTTCGGGACAAACTATCCCGGGATGCTCCCGCCCAGTATCCCGGGATGCTCTGCCCCGAGTATCCCGGGATGCTCTGTCCGGGTATCCCGGGATGCTCTCCCTCGAGTATCCCGGGATGCTCTGCTGGAGTATCCCGGGATGCTCTCCGGTTGTATCCCGGGATGCTCTCCGATTGTATCCCGGGATACCCTCACGAATCGCATCCCAAACGCATTTTAGTACCGTACATTCTATTTTTATTGACAGTAATGTAACAGTAGAGAGTATTATACTTTTATGCATAAGAATGGTGTTTTTACAGTAGAAAGGCGGCCAAAATTGTACAAGTGCCCTCTTTGATGGACAGAGTCGGGCTAAGGACGGGCCACTATGGCTCCGCCCATACCTCATTGAGCTCCAAGAGTCAATCGGTACCAAAGACGCAAACTGGGGAAGACTGACGGTCAAGCGAGCTCCCTCGCACAAGGTCCAATCCTTCCTGACAGGAAAGATACACTTACGCTACAAGCAGAGGCTGCTACAGTCTCTACGG
>LVLI01000476.1:0-12623 GCA_001687465.1 Halocafeteria seosinensis
CCACGAATGGTCCTTCCCGACTCCGGGAACGGTGATACACTGCACCTTTACATGAGGCTCTATAACTTGACAACCAGCAGCGGTATACTCAACATGCTCCCCGTACCACACATCAATGCCGATCTGACCTTCCTCGCCAATCCCCGGCCCAAAGTTTTCTCCATGAACGAAGACCAATTCGTTACCTTCCGTGCTCAAGTCCTTTGGGGGTCGATCCACAATATCGAGCACGCTATCGAGAACAGGTTCATCATAGGACACAGCCTGGCTCCTGGGACTTGGAGGTGACACTTGGCTAGCAATAGTGACTTCAAAATCAAAAAGTGCCCCTAACCCTTCTGGAAGATTGCACAGTAGGAACGTGTGATTCTGAAGCGTACAATCAGGGCTCCATTCGATCCAACCATTTTTCATCTTGGCAGAAATTAAATCCGCAAAAGGTCCAAAATTAGTTCCTTGTAACCAGAATGCATTTGCTTGACCAGTCGTCGGTAGAGAGTTAGTCAACCTAATCACTGAGTCCACACTCGGTAACGCGTAAGCAATTTGGTTTGAGTTGAACCAATTGGAGCTGCTCTGCCAGACCATGTTAACGGCACCGGTGATAACCTGAAATTGCAAATTGGCTCCTGCGCCCTCCGTTGTCTTGCACTCAATTTCTATGTCATCTGTCACCACCACACATTCTAGCGCAGTGAGAACACCAACGCGAGGGTCATCTTTACTCTTATACTTTACTTTGACAGGATTGGGTATCGAATTCGTCTGGCCAGACCGCAACTGCGTTGGCCCGAACCCTGCTCCTCTAATCAAGAACGATTCACCGCCGATCGTCAAAGCGTCACTAGGCCATTGTGCGATACTACCAAGCGTTGGTGTCTCAAAGTATGTCGTCACTGGCGCACGACGAGAATCTTCATCCACATGCAATACCCAATTAAGGTTGGAACCAACACCGGGAGGGACGCTACACTCTATGGCCTCATTGTTCCAGTCATCGCCATTTTTCTCGCGGGTACACTCACTTCTAAGCACCATATGGCTACCAGGAGACGTAATCGTCGCATTCGTCATCGCACGTCTCCATATTGGACCAAGATCAGTCCCAATGAAAGTTAACTTAGAGCCACCAGTCGTAGAGTGAGCCGAAAAGTTAAGCGACTGTATCTGTAGATCGTTCACGTTCTTTACAAGTAGGGTCACATTTGCATCATCCGTTAAACCACCAGCATCTTCAATACGGATACCGAATTCATGGAACCATATTCTCTCATAGTTTAAGTTTTTTCCAGCAGCAACTCGCAGTTCATTTCCCTTGAACTTCAGTAAATCAGGATAGTCGATCCAAGTAACACGAAGTGTCCATGTTGGATCCAGATGCCTGTCCTGAAAAGGAAAGGTTTCCAGGGTTGCCAAAACGGACTCCGTACTCACGCTCTCCAGTGCTGATATCTCGTACTGCGGGTGATCAAACATTGGCGGCGTATTCACAAATTCCACGTCGATAGCAACATGAAGTTCATCATCACGTCCACCCTCGTCCATTACTAAAATGCTCAAATCGTAGGACGTTTCTTGAAAATAGTTCAAACTGGATGATACTGTCAAGTTCACCAGAGACACGTGGTCATTCCTCTCGTAGTCGGGACTGGAGATTGCAAAAGGCGGATCCCAATCTCCCGCATTATTTTCAATACTAAACGAAAGGTTCCGACGACTTGAGAAGTCTTGGTCAAATGCTCTGATTTCGACGACCGCATAGCCGATATTAACATCTTCCTTAACACGCAACGAGAAGTCCCTGTCTTTATCCAAGAACCGAGGATATTCCGGTACATTCTCCACGCTTATGCTAAGTCTACCGGTGTGTTTTGCTGTCTTCGAAAACGTATCGATACAGATAATTTGGAGCTCGCCGGTACGTTCGTCGTTACGAGTGAGCTCTTCGTAGTCTAGCAAGCGAGGATCATCCACTGTAAGTTCCCCGGTGTCACGGTTGAAATCGAAAATGTCGTCGAAAATAACCGGTGTGGCTGATATCAATTGATACTGAACCCCTCGTCCATTCGGATCGATGCATTTTGGACGGAAGTCTTTATATAGCCCATCGAAGTGCTCCTGAATCGTCGCCTTCACTTTATCACCATTCACGAACTGTTCGGGTTTCCTCCACTCCGGGGGAATAGGCGGATTGGTCACTTCAATGAAGTGCGTACCGTTGAGTTTTAAACCTTGACTATCCACAGCTTGTACTACGAAGTAATACCACGAACCCTCGTCAGCCTTCGTTAAATTCATCGTACTCCCGGGTGTCACTAGGAGACGACCATTTTCTTGCAAACGGACAGAAAATGGCGGTTCCGCTCCGTTGGAAATGTTGCGAGGGCCATCGACGAGAGCCACGTCTACAGGGTCATCAAAGTCTTCCGATGTCGCGTCCACAGAACCAAGAGTATCCCCTGGCTGGGAGAAAACATTGATGGCAAAACTCTGCTCCGCCGGTGTAAAATACGGAGGCTCTGGCACGTCCGAGACAGCCACTTCAACAGTAAAATCCGAGAAGATGCCATGAACAGTATCCACCGCGGTAAACTCGAGCGCCAATGCTGCCTTTCCCGTTTGCTCGTCGAATATCGCTTCATAATTAGGAACATAGCCTGTAGCTAACGAAATATTCCCTTCTTGTGTCAAGTTTAGCTTGTCATGTAAGGATTTCTGTACAAACTGATATTCGGAAACCTCAGAAGCGAACAACACATCCGTGCCAGATAAAGTATCGGGATCCCTTAATGCAATGGAGCCAAATGGCTCCCTGCTGCTACTGAGCTCTGCTACTTCAAAGTTATTTTCACCGTGATCCAGCTCTGGAGCCTCGGCAACGTCGACAACAAATACAGTAAAGATACCTTTCCAAGTGCCCGCAGGACTACCCGTGTCTTGTATGGATATCGGAATATCGACTTGCTGTACAGCTTCAAAGTCGAGTGCTTCGGTCAACGCCAGCTGCCCCCCAGTGCTTAAAGAAAACAACTGAGCGGTCTCGCTTATGTCTGACTGGAGGTCGAAGAACATTCTGTTACCTTCTCGGTCACAGAAAAAAGACGACAACTCGGCTATTTCAGCTTCGACGGCGTTTTCTTCCACATGGAGCTTTTCACTAGGAGGGAAGAATCGCGGACTCTCGCTTACCAATTCAATGGAGAGGCGCACCGTTGTTGGCTCTGAGACGGTCGGTCCCGGCATGTTGTCAGTTCGGTCGATGACCTCGGCTGTGACAGTAATATCAATCCACAGATCATGTTCAGTACAGTTTCCGCAATACGGGTCCTTGCATAAAAGAAACGCAAACGAGTTACTCTCCGATGTTATACTACCGTCATTGGAGACGGAGATCCGTTGATCCGTCTCACCCAAATTATTCACTGCCTTCGTCATGTGAAATGCAAACTCATTTCCATGATTATCCTCAGCCTCTAACTGTCCTACCTTCCCCTTTTTCTTGATAGATTCCTTGAAAGACAATTCTGAACTAGTTACCTCGGGTGCCTCTCGCAACTGGTGAATTTGCAACTCTAAGAGGGCTTCTACCGGATCTGCATCTAGGTCAGTGTATTCTACTCGAACGAAACGGGCCATTTCCAAAGGACGATCGTAGGACAAATACCGAGGGTCCTTCACTGTTAGAGTTCCATTCGACGTTAAACGGAAAGCACTACAATAGTTTTCCGTCTCCCGGCAAGTCGCTAGACGGGTGAACACTTGATCCCCATCAGGATCCGTGACAAAGTCTGGGTGCACAATAGTCGTTATATTAATAGCTTCCGGATCGCGAAGCGTAACCACATTGGTGCCTGGATCCGATCTTTCTACAATGGACAGAACAGGCGGACCCGCGGATACACTCGGAGGCCGGTTCGGTTGTATCACGTCTAAATGAACTTCTTGAATGATTTCGCCGGGGTTATCCGGAGCATTATCGCTAACAAGAATGAAGATGGAAAACATTGTCTTGGGTGTTTCCAGGAGTAATATTGGATCGCTGACCTTCACCTGCCCAGTGCACGCCCCTACGGTAAACGGGTGATCAGTATTAACGTCTTTATCATCCCGATCTTTATCGGATAATGTGAAAGTTACTTCCTGGCCATCAGGATCGGTAAACATGCGAGAAAGCGGCTTGCCGATTGGAGAATCAAATGAAGCACCACGAAACACCTCTAATTCCACACGTTCAGTTATGGGTCCAAACTCGTCCTTTTTCTCCGGGGGAGAATTCACGAATTCCACTACCATAGAAAACGAACATCTCTCACTGATTTCCGCAGGCTCATTTGCACCCGGATGGGATTGAACGACGGTAACGGTCACCTGAACATCGTACCTACCACAATCAGCAAAACGAAGAGTAGAGTCAGTTCCAACTCTCAGTTTCCCATCCCGTTGTTGGATACCTTCGAACTTATTGCCTTCGTCGATGAGAGTACGCATGGTAACAGGAGAGTCATCTGTTACATTCTTTTCGCATTTTCCTCCCTCGAGTGTTCGTCCATTCTGAACAATGGACGATACCCAATAATTCATATGATCATATTCCACCCTTACATCCGCTGACACCCTCTCCCCTATAAGCATGGGCGCAGACTCCGCATCTACTTCGCGGACATACATCGTATCTCGGGTGCGAAAGTGTTTACAATAGGCATCGTTCCACACAATCTTTTTGAACCGCTGCCCACCTATACATGTAAACTCTTGGGGACAAGGGTGGCAGCCAGTTCGAGTTGACTTACTCCCATGTCTGGGGGTCGTGTAACCATCTGGACAATCTTTTTGAAATCCACCCTGGCAATAATGTAGTGGGTTTCCTTCAGGAGAGCATACCTGTTCACGTGATGATATGCTTCCCTTTGGACATTGGTAGCCATTCTCGCAAGTCCCGGCACAATTCTCAGACGTCAGACCACGTTCATCTGCGTACCGTCCCGCGGGGCACTTAAACTTGTCAGAATCTTGACAGTAGTGACCAAGGGGGCAAATATGAACCCATTTCTGATTTGGCACTTCCCCTGTTGCATACTGGCCCTCATCTACGGTTTTCGGTTTATCACTTCCACGGGGACAGTAGAGGTCCTTGTCGTTACCACAGTCTTCCCATTCACCCTGGCCGGTACCTGCAGGGCATATAAACCCTGGAGGACACCAGTCTGCACAATCGGGATGTGTAGCACCTTCGCGTCCGTAGCGGCCGGCGTCACATTTGTTTTCGGCAACTTTGGTTGTTAAGCCTGTTTCCTGTGACCACCGCCCGGCTTTCACACCACCTTGGCATCTCCAATCGTCAGAACCCCGCATTTTGGAATATCGACCCTGAGGGCAAGGAATTTCTCTCCTTCCACCAGGATTCGCATAGTGGCCTGGATCAGCTTCGATGCAGGAAGCCGCTTTGTCGTCCGGCTGGTAATACCCACCGGGACAACGATGGCACCACTGCTGGCCACGGTCAGGTTGATACCAACCAGCATTGCAAGTATGACATGACGTTAGGCCCTTCCTACCTGCATTGCGTCCAATATCACACTTCTTGCAACTACTTTGCTTCGGTTGGTTCCCGTACTGGCCGACAGAACACCGCTTGCAGCTCGTGGATTCTTCTTTGGCGTAAAATCCCTCCTGACATGCGTCACACACCGACTGACCGTAGCTCCATTCAGAGTAACCTGCTGGGCACGGTTTGCAGCTACTTTCAGGTCGATTGTTTTGGTATCGACCTGGAGGACATTTATCACAAGAAGTCGCCCCTTTGTTGGAGACTCTGCCTCGCTGGCACATTTTGCACTCGGATTTCTCAGTCTTAGGTTGATATTTACCGGCGGCGCAGTCTTCGCAACTAGTAGCCTGGGTAAACGTGCGAGTCCCGCCTGTCTTGTCATTGAATTTCCCTTTCTGGGGACAACCGCAAGCATACACGGTCAGTTCCCAACACAGAGGAATTAAACACAACAGCAAACATACCGGACACTTGCAGCACTGGCCGCTACTATCTTTGTAGTTTCCGATGAAGCAGTAAGATTCTTCGTTGTATGTAAATGGAGATGAGCAGTCCGTGGCCTGCACCATACGCGGCACCTCAAGAATTCCACTCAATACCAAGGCCACGGTGAAAAGGATCAGCCGTGCTCCTGGAGTGCACGCTCCCATTTCGCGTCACCTGCATGGAATTCACACCTCATAGTGATTAATATTCGGATCTTCCAAATACCTCAATCTCTTCACCGTTCGAAAGGAAGCCTTCAGAATGCCTGTTTCGGGCAGGAATTGAAGCTAATTCGGCTGCGGTCGGTGCCGTCTCGTCTCGTTTTTGTCCCCCTACAGCGTCCCTTATACACGCGCCGTGGAACCTCCATCAACCAATGGGCCATGATGGCCAAGAACCGGGAAAGTTTGCTTTACTTACACTCTGTTCGTTTGATTGGCTAGATGAAACTGTGTTGCTTGTTATCCCAGGTGCTCACGCCAAAGAATGGGAACTAGCATAGAAGGGTTCCCCAACGAACTTCCCTTCTTTCTTCGCACCCGGAGAAATGTAGACAAAAAACGCTTGCACTTACTCCGGAGACAATGTTAGTAGAGAAATGGACTACAACAAACCACATGGATACGAAGAGACTGCTCATATTAGAGAAAGAAAACAATGCCATGGAGGTAGGTAGCACTTGCTCGTGTTGCGACCTGGAAAGAGACGATTCGCAGACGAATCATGACCGAGAAAAGACGATCCCCTCGTCGTTTCCGCAACAGAAAGGCGAATCTCTTTTGCCTGACTGAAGAGTGCGAGTCCAACACAGCCAGTAGAGAAGTCACAATTTTTCATTGTTACGAGTGCTCTGCTCTGGCTTACAAGCATCAGACACAGAAGATAGATTTAGCAAAAATGAGTAACCTTCAGCTGACTATCAAGTACCAAGTTGAAAGAAATAAGGTGTGACATTTTGAGTATTCCATGCTCTAGGAAGAATGCGATCAATCCATTAACGAAACGATTGGAACGAGCGCAGTTAGAAAGCTCCTCAAATTATGATGAGTTTTGACCGTTTATTACGATTATGCTTCCCCGATTCGGGGAGTGGTTTATACGTCATACTCTAGCGCAGCACGTACACCAGAATACACTTATAGAATGATGCAAGTACCCAACACTGAAGGACTGCTCCCATTCATTTCTTCGTCATGCTCTTTTTCCTAACCTCGGTGCTAGGTAGATAAGCTCCCTGTTAAGTAACAAAGTGTTACAAAGATGGAGTACACGAACAGATTCAAAGCTTTAACACCTTCCTTCGTCGGCTTCAGGTACCAAGAAGTTAAGCCAAGGGGGATAACTATTATGGTTCCTTGCAACGTTTATAGTAACTTCTTTCGCGCCTGGAACGGTAGCCTGCATGCTACACGAAATCACTTCATGAGGTACTTGCAGCTCAACGTTTAGGCACGTAAGGTTCCCAATTGTCACATCGATGTTTCTTCGTACGTGCCCCAGGCTGACTCCACGTAACTCCACTCGTTCGCCCATCAGGCTTGGGGTATTCGGAACAACACTGTGCAGCTGTGGCGGGTCATATGACACGACGGTGGATTCACTATGGATAGACATTCGACCGTCTACGACCAGACGCGCAAGCAACTCTATACCGGTACCCTCCGGGAGCACAAACACGCGACGCGTATGGGGCGTCATACTGCCCGAACACTCCCCCGCTTTTCCAGTATTCTCGATGTGAAGTGAAACAGCGGGTGAAGTAAGTGATGAGCCGCTGAACACCGGTCCAAAGTTTCTGCCTTCCGCCTCTATTATGACATCGCCATCCGTAGGAAAACAGTCCGGGTACTCTAGCCTACACTCAGTTTTTTCGCCGGACGTTTTGCACCTCTTAATTGACCGGCAGTCTCGTCTGTTACCATTGTTGTCTACTCGAAACAGTTTGTTAAGAATGGGGCCTTCAAATGAGAACCAGATGGGCTCGCTCGTCATTAACTGAGACCCAGAGGGGACAACTACTATGGGTACGTTTTCTCCAAAACCCTCAGGAAGATGAAACAAAATTGTCGTTGAACTGTAGAGAACCGGGTATATTTCTCTTCCATCAAACAATACTGTCCCATCCACGCCAAAATTGTTACCACGAAGAGTGAGATTTAGCGGTGTACCGGCCCGTGTTCCACTTGTAGGCCCTGACACCGGGGATACCGAAGTGATGTAGGCGCGGTCAGGACAACCAAACCTGTTTTCGCCAACGCGTCCATCCACAATCACGCTGAAATTATGGCAGTGTCCTCCAATGGTATTCCCAACGCACTCGATAACCGAGTGGTTAGAGGCAATTACGCGACATAAATGTTCAGCCCCCATCCCAGGACTATTAACAACGACTGTGACGTTAGGAATGTATCCCCCCACTTCAGCATAATACCCCGTGGGTGGTCCAAAATTTTGCCCGAAAATGAACACCCGCTGCTCTTCAGAAGTGTTTATAGAACGTCTTTCTGAAGCAACGCTGTACACAGTAGGTGGGCGGTAACGAAACGTGAAAGACTCGACGTAACTCTTCACGTAGAGGCTCGCATGACGGACGGTGTTAGGAGATCCCCCCGCGCCCGGTGGCACCTCGACATCCATGCGTTCGTGCTCATAAACGAGCGGTCTTGCTGCCCGCTGCAATTCAGGAAACCATATTACGGGGTCGGCATCAAACGATGCGTTTCCAAAGTTATACCCTCGCACGGTGACAATACCACCGGTAGTTGCAATCCCGTCATCAGAGGCCGGTTCCTCATCAGGTAATGTAACCTCCGGTACAGGAGGCCGGGAACAGCTATCGTCTTCTTCCAATTCCTTTAGCCAATCATCACAAGTAGCATTCTGAAACAATGTCGTACCCATGTTACTTGCGTCCTCTGACGACCGCACGAAGGCGTAACAGAAAGTGGGCCCGCGGTAGTGGACATCCACATCGGAGCGTGGGACTTCTTTACCCTGAACAGTAACTGACACCTTCAGCTCCTTCCCAAGATGCGGAGGTGTTAGGCAACTTAAATTGCCAAAAGACGAACCCGTGTTTTCGTTTGTTATTGCGTTCGTCACTTCCAATTCAGTACACGGCTTTCCTCCAATAGTAACGGCCACAACTTCAGGGCTATTCACATGAGAGGGCGTGATTTCTTCGATATTCATCAGCTCAAAATGTTCATATCCTCTGGTGACAAAGTTTCTCAGTCTGACACGCCCAAACTGAGTTGGGATTTCGGGTAGCGGCTCTCTGAATGCCTCTTTCTTCGTTTTTATAGGCTGGTCCAACACACCTATCTGCACGATTCCCTTGGGGAACCCGTCCCTGGTCTTGCTGAGTCTGTCCATACTCACAACCGTGTAGAGCTCATCATGGAAATATTGATCATCGGGAACGTCCAGTGGATCGTCGAAATCGTCTATGTAAAGCCGACCACAACAGGACGTGTCGCCGCATGAACTGCCTCCGCAAAGATTCTGCCCAAAAATTGTTAAGTTCACGCGGTCTCCTTCTGCTATTGACGGCGAGACAGCCTCTAGGCGAGGCGGGTCGTAGTCAAATGTTAAAGGTGCAGAATACGTATCACCCACTTTGAGGAACATAGAACGATTAACACCAAACCCAGAAGGAAGTGTCACTAAAACTTGCTGCTCAGAACGGCGAGTGTCACCCACGTATTGGATTTCTCCGGGACCAATGTCTACGGCCAAAAGTTCGTCCAGCCACCTCATCAGGGCTTCTGGAGGGAAGCCTAACGCGTCAACATCATCCAACCAGGTAAATGGGTGGTTCTGTCGCCTAGTCATGACCTTCTCTAGGACGTTGTCATCGCGGACAACAACGCCAAGGTCCCGCAATCGTGCCAATTTACCGTCAGTATCCATTAGGAGCTTGATAGGGACCCTCTCCACAAGATTCACTCCAAGATCACTTCCGTTTATCGTGAGAACAGGCATATCTCCATTCGTCATTACAAAGCCCGTTGGACCGTGATCAGGAGATACGCTGTGCAACACAGGTGGAGCGTACGAAGTGGTATTCGTGCTGACATTGCTTCGTTGACCAGCAACAACGACAATCCAACTATGTACTTGTCCGTGCCCTGGAGGAACCTTGCAACGGAGACGCTCATGAGCTAGAACGACACAGTCACGGGCACTGTATGTGGTCCCACCAGGTCCGAAAGATACGGAGTCTAAGAAGTCGAGAGACGATTCTGGGGGCCCGAAGTTTTCGCCAACAATATCAATCCATTCACCACCAATTGTGCGTAACCGTTGAGGATCCGAGCCACTAACGCCTTCAAAGTGGTCAATTATTGGGGCTTCATAGGATGTTGTGGAAATTTCCGAGCTTTGACCCCCAATTGTCACCGTCCAAAAGTGGCCAGTACCAGCACCAGGGGCAGTTACACAATCCATAACGCTGTGTCCCAGTACATCACATGACAAAGCTTCGAAAGTAAAGTTCTCAGCTCCGTACGTAACTTGGTCAACTTCTTGTCCAGGCGGACCAAAATAACGACCATGAATTCGTATAATCTCATGTCCAGGGGTTTCCAAATCGTTGACCCCAATGGACGATTGGTTGACACGACTATACGTGGCTACAATGGGAGGATGATAGTTGCTTACTTCAAACAGTCGATTTGAAGTCTGATTCCCCATTTCCGCTAACCACGAATGGTCCTTCCCGACTCCGGGAACGGTGATACACTGCACCTTTACATGAGGCTCTATAACTTGACAACCAGCAGCGGTATACTCAACATGCTCCCCGTACCACACATCAATGCCGATCTGACCTTCCTCGCCAATCCCCGGTCCAAAGTTTTCTCCATGAACGAAGACCAATTCGTTACCTTCCGTGCTCAAGTCCTTTGGGGGTCGATCCACAATATCGAGCACGCTATCGAGAACAAGTTCATCATAGGACACAGCCTGGCTCCTGGGACTTGGAGATGACACTTGGCTAGCAATAGTGACTTCAAAATCGAAAAGTGCCCCTAACCCTTCTGGAAGATTGCACAGCAGGAACGTATGATTCTGAAGCGTACAATCAGGTCTCCATTCGATCCAACCATTTTTCATCTTGGCAGAAACTAAATCTTCAAAAGGTCCAAAATTAGTTCCCTGTAACCAGAATGCATTTGCTTGACCAGTCGTCGGTAGAGAGTTAGTCAACCTAATCACTGAGTCCACACTCGGTAACGCGTAAGCAATTTGGTTTGAGTTGAACCAATTGGAGCTGCTCTGCCAGACCATGTTAACGGCACCGGTGATAACCTGAAATTGCAAATTGGCTCCTGCGCCCTCCGTTGTCTTGCACTCAATTTCTATCTCATCTGTCACCACCGCACATTCTAGCGCAGTGAGAACACCAACGCGAGGGTCATCTTTACTCATATACTTTACTTTGACAGGATTGGGTATCGACTTCGTATGGCCAGACCGCAACTGCGTTGGCCCGAACCCTGCTCCTCTAATCAAGAACGATTCACCGCCGATCGTCAAAGCGTCACTAGGCCATTGTGCGATACTACCAAGCGTTGGTGTTTCAAAGTATGTCGTCACTGGCGCACGACGAGAATCTTCATCCACATGCAATACCCAATTAAGATTGGAACCAACACCGGGAGGGACGCTACACTCTATGGCTTCATTGTTCCAGTCATCGCCATTTTTCTCGCGGGTACACTCACTTCTAAGCACCATATGGCTACCAGGAGACGTAATCGTGGCATTCGTCATCGCACGTCTCCATATTGGTCCAAGATCAGTCCCAATGAAAGTTATCTTGGAGCCACCAGTCGTAGAGTGAGCCGAAAAGTTAAGCGACTGTATCTGTAGATCGTTCATGTTCTTTACAAGCAGGGTCACATTTGCATCATCCGTTAAACCACCAGCATCTTCAATACGGATACCGAATTCATGGAACCATATTCTCTCATAGTTTAAGTTTTTTCCAGCAGCAACTCGCAGTTCATTTCCCTTGAACTTCAGTAAATCAGGATAGTCGATCCAAGTAACACGAAGTGTCCATGTTGGATCCAGATGCCTGTCCTGAAAAGGAAACGTTTCCAGGGTTGCCAAAACGGACTCCGTACTCACGCTCTCCAGCGCTGATATCTCGTACTGCGGGTGATCAAACATTGGCGGCGTATTCACAAATTCCACGTCGATAGCAACATGAAGTTCATCATCACGTCCACCCTCGTCCATTACTAAAATGCTCAAATCGTAGGACGTTTCCTGAAAATAGTTCAAACTGGATGATACTGTCAAGTTCACCAGAGACACGTGGTCATTCCTCTCGTAGTCGGGACTGGAGATTGCAAAAGGCGGATCCCAATCTCCCGCATTATTTTCAATACTAAACGAAAGGTTCCGACGACTTGAGAAGTCTTGGTCAAATGCTCTGATTTCGACGACCGCATAGCCGATATTAACATCTTCCTTAACACGCAACGAGAAGTCCCTGTCTTTATCCAAGAACCGAGGATATTCCGGTACATTCTCCACGCTTATGCTAAGTCTACCGGTGTGTTTTGCTGTCTTCGAA
>LVLI01000477.1:0-20634 GCA_001687465.1 Halocafeteria seosinensis
CTACCATGTACCGGTACACCCTACACACATCGCACTTGACGCTCCTACCATTCCCTTTAGGGGCTGCCGCATTCGCACTACCATGTACCGGTACACCCTACACACGTCGCACTTGACGCTCCTATGGCTGCCGCATCCGCACTACTATGTACCGGTGTACCCTACACACGTCGCACTTGACGCTCCTACCGTTCCCATATAATGCCATAGATTTTCATCTTCCCGTAAATTATTTGTTGTGTATGGTATAATGTCCAGTGTACACGCATGAAAAAAAAAATAAAGAAAAGGGTGTCAGCAGCACCTGGGCTTCCCGAGTGGTCCCCCACCTCAGTACTGACCAGGCCTAACGCAGCTTAACTAACGGAGTTCTGATGGGAGTCCGGTGTACTCTACGTAGTATGGCCGCTGACACAGAGGAAGTCGAACTTTTTTTTATCTATACATTAGAGAAGTTCATCTTCCAGCAAAGTTGACTCTGTAGAAGACTAACTTCAAACCAACCCAGAAGTGGCCAATTTCTAAAGTGAATGGAAGATTAACGAGCGTATCGCCCGCTATCGTTTTACGAAATCTATGGGCGATCCCCCGGCTCGGCCCACTTTTGATAAGTAGTTTTTGAATAAAACTTTACATATTTTTCTTTCATTTCGGATTTGTGATAACATGTTTGCATCTATCCCCCGCCAGACGGAAAATCATTGAACTCCCGTCTTGCAAGAAGGGAAAACTACGTTCGGAAAAAAACCACACTTGCTGAGCCCAAATTGGCGGCAATAAAAGAAGCATGGAGGGCAGGACTAGAACTGTAGGCTACGATGAGACTATATTGACCAACTCAAGCGCAAGACAACGGAAGTACAGGCTTCGTAACCTAACAAAAGGCCGCTGGAAGAGTTCAACTACGATATGGCCGACATTGTGCGCAAAGCGGTGAAGTACATCGCGCACACACCGTCGCACAAGCCAAGCGTGTGTATTGGTATTGCTCCTACTCCGTACTCCGGAAGACGTGTCTTCTACAGGCTACGCTAAGCCGTGTGAGGCGTGAACCCCACTGTACCGACAGTTTGACCGTCATCAGCTTGCGGAAGTTCGGCATCTCCCTTGCTCCCCAACGGGAGCCCGGTGCTTTCCTGGCAATTCTCTTGAGCAACTTGATTGCGTCGTCCTCGAAACCGCCCGTCGCCTCTATCGCGAACGGGATAATTTCCGTGTGGTGGTCCCTCAGGTGCCCGTATCTTCACATGTATCCTTTCAATAGTCAGTCGGTAGGCCATAAATTACCAACAACTACCGGTACACTCGTTTCGTACCGTGCGAGGCACGAGGAGAACTTTTATTCCGTCGCTGGATTCTAGAGAACTTTCTGTATGACTAGCGAAATGGGAGACTGCGATCAACAACACAAAGTTTTCGTTCACTTTGACAGGAAGTGACGACAAAATCTTAACAAGATGTAAACAGCTTCGCATTGATTCATACGGAGATTTCAACTCGTACGGGATCATTCACCGTGGTACCTCCTAGTAACACCATGTCTTCAGCGGCTGGGAATGCCTCTGGGACTTCCCGAGGAGGGGAAGAAGCTGGAGGTCGTCATCAACAAATCCACGTCCATCCCGTACGTCACCTCAAGAATTCACTTGATGCACCTTTACGAAACCCGATGTGGCGTCCTCTGCAGATTGTCCTCTTGAGCGTCTCGGACCAATACACTCGAATTCAGCAGCAGGAGCAATTGAACAAACAGCAACCTGCAACTTCAGCAGCAGCAGCAGCAGCTGGTGGGGAATCCAAACCCGGAACCTACACCAACGCTGTGGGAGTGATTTTAGGCACACAGAGTGACAAAGAAATCCATATCAACTTTGCGTCGGATTTGAGGCTAGTTCCCAATAAGAATGACTCAGAATCGAGCCCTTGGAAAATTGACATCGAGTATCTTGAGAAGCAGGTCCGATTAAGTACGTATGAAGTCAACTATAGAGCGGCTCTACAGCTGAGTTACCTTGGTTTACTTATTCATTAAACAGTCACGGAAGTCCACCCGGAGGTGGAATTGCTAGGCTGGTACATGGCTTCCGCAAGTGAGGCGGACCCCAACGAAGTGTTGACGTTCCATCATCAGGTACGCCCGTATCGCTTGATTGCTGTTAACCCAGGATGCATTTACCTTTGGCATCTTTGCACCACTTGCAGCTAAAGGAGTTAAATGAAAATCCGTTGATGCTAATGCTGGATCCGCGCTTTGATGAAGACGCGAAGGAATTGCCAGTCAGTATATACATATCGCAATTCGATACTGATGAGGGGGTAAGGTCGTGTAACAAGGATGTGCAACAGTCTCCAATAACTAAACTTGTGCATTTTTGCGATGCAGAAAGGGAAGGAAAAACTAGTGAAGATTCCATACAAAATAGACATTACGGAAGCTGAACGTTCTACTATCAACAACGTGTCGAATACAGTCCAAAGTAAAGGAGCTGGGGGTGATACTGGTAAGGGCACCTGAAGAGTAGTAAGAGCAAACTGTTCAGTCACTTTTCTATTAGTCATGTTTCCAACAGTTTCGGAAGCAATTAACTCGAGCCAAGATGCGCTGAAAATGTTTCGAAATCGGACTAATGCCATTATTGAGTACTTAATTGCCGTCAAGGAAGGGAAGATCCAGGCCGATCCCCAGTTGTTGCGGTCGATTGCGGCGCTGTCGCACCGTCTCCCCGTATTGCATACTCCGTTTGCAGAAAATGTCTTAAAAGATATTGACGCGAATACAGAATTAGTCTCTCTCTTATCCACGCTTACAACCGTGGGAAAGCGTATGAGCGACGTGTTGGATAAGCATGACATTGCCTACGAAAAGCGCCACGGAGGCAGCGTTGAGATGTTGCATCACCATCATAAATTCATGTACTATTAGAGTCTTAACCTGGTGAATATTGAATCCCACGTGCCATAGGTAGCTTTACAAGGAGCTCGCCAAAAGGTTGCGGTAGCTTGATCGCTCTTTGTTCAGCATATGCACATTTGCAGATCTGAGTCAACTTCCCCGGTGGCATTGATTGCGAAGAAACGTCTATATTTAAGTTATCTTAGCGGTTTACCCTAGCCACAATAATCACTCATTCCTTCTCTCAGCGCCGTTGACATGCGGTTTTGTGGGCTTCCGATTTCCTCCGTCTCCAGTGCCAAATTCCCTGCTCACAGAGAATATCGAATAATGGCAACTGAAAATATCCCGTCTAGACATACAATCACGTGTACAATATCAGCGCGGTATCGCAGAACTATAGTAGAACCACATACACAACACGTCAATTTAGGCGTTGGTATAGACCAAGACGCGCCCTGTGCGCGTCTTCTTTCCTGATTCAACCAGCCATCATGTATTCCGTTAAGACTTCGGTACAGAGTCAGATCGACTCACTTTGCTCAACGTCTCGTTGACAAGGATACCATTGTCTTCCAAGCGTCCTTCGAAATACTGAAGCTTGAAAAACGCCGTCTGCGCTTGCCAGTCTAGGAGCGGTAGCTGAGAACGAAGTTCGGCTTGATCAAGTTGTAGCCTTTTGGGAGTCGATTGTGCCTTTTCCGAAGGATCAGCGGAGGCCAAGTCTTTGGAAGCAACTGTGTCCAACAGTTCACTCATTGCACTATTCCTTGAAGCGACATCTACGCAATAAACCCGAAGTTCCTTCACCTTTTTTAGTAATGTCATCCTCTCTTTTAAGAGAGCAGCTAATTCATCGGTGTTAGCAGTACGGCATATCATAGAATTTCGGTGTCCAGCTACCAAAGAATGGAGCAAGTAATCATCATATGAAACTTCCGGATCTTCGTCAGCTATGCCAGCAGCGAGTGACTGGATCGTGTTGTCGAACGTTCGGCTAGAGGTTCCAAACTCTATAGATTCTGGTACTTCTCCAGCGGAACTATTATCCTCTTTTGTGTCATCATCGTTTTCAAACGTGTCTGTACTGTAGTTATCATCATCTGAATCTGATGCTTTGGTCTCTTCCTTCCTCCGAGTGTACGTCGGGGCGGGGTGGGTATAATCAAAGTCCTCTTCCTCCTGAGCAGATCCAGAGGATTCCACGCCAGCCGGTGATTGAACACCTGCATCTTCTGGCAATGTTTTCGGAGCGAGCGTGTATCCTTTACCCCAACCATCTCGTTCCAGTAACCAACTGTTATTGCTTGGATCATCTTCGTCCTCGTCCCCAGCCAAGCTCTCAGTACGGGGCGATCTCCAATGATCATCCTGACCAATCGTTTCTTGGTCGACAGAGGATCCGGGGAAATTTGACAAGAATGAGTTTTCTACAATTTCTTCGCGTTCATGCAAGGAGTCAGCCTTTTGCTTCTCCTGAATGGTAGTGGTACGTTCGGCTTCAGAAGGAGCACTGTTGTTCGATGAAGTATTGCTGTACTCCAAAGTTCTGGTTGTGGACGCTTCAGTTTCACTTAAGCATCTCACCGTTTGCTTTACGTCTTGGAGAGTGATCCTGCGCACAGCGCTTTCAACTTTTCTAGATAATCTCTCAATGTCTTGATCTCTTTTCCCTGAAGCTCCATTAAAATAAGGTTCTTTAGCGACCACTCTGTAAGATATCCGTTCTGCATTCCCGGAATAATTACGCTCCCTTGGCTGAAAACCTTCACCTCTATTGTTCTGTATTCCTTGCCTCCATTCTGGACTACTCTGTGCTCGGTCTGTGATGTTAAAGTCATCCTCACCTGCATCCGGTGCTTCGGATTCAGGTAGCTGATACCATTGACGCCCCCTTGGTGGCGAAGCACGGCGGAGAGCTGCTGCGTGCTTTCCAGGAGACCGTGCTAAGCGCACAGCAGCTGTTTGGGGCCGAAGGTCGGTCGACGGAGCCAGTGAGTTCTCTGTTGCCCTTGAACCATATTGCGAGGGCTTAGACGCGGAATCAAATTTGCTATTTCTTGAAACATTGAATGACTGTGATCGGTCGGGCGTCCTCTTTGTAGAATGAGCAGAGCTCCCAGGACTCTTCCTCCCAGTTTCGGGGCTTTTCCTACTTACGGTGGGACTCTTCTTGCCCGAGTCAGGACGATTTTCCGGTGTTTTGCTCCGAGTTGTCCCTATACTTTCATTTATATCAAGTTCAACAGTCTGTGCGGACACTGCGGTCTTCGGTGGAGTTGTCGGCTGTCTCGATGGAGACGATTCGTTCGACGCAATCTGTCTTTCAGGAGTGCTTGGATATTTTTGAAGCTGTTTTCGAGGCTTCGAAAGTCGTTCAATAGCGGCCCGCTGTTTTGCTGCCGCAATCTTTTGCTCCTTTCGCTCCCTCGTTTTAATTGCTTGTGACCGCTGAATCTCATAATAGAGCTGCGTTATTTCGGATGGCATTTCAATCCCCTGTCTCATGAAATAGGGAGTGTAACGACAATACCAGAAAAAGATAAGAACAGGAGGTTCATCTACATACCAAATCCAGGGCTCTATTGAATACAGCTTTGTCTGTCAAAAGCTCCGATGTGTTAGGACGCGTCTCGCTATCCCGGGTGAGCAGTCTATCGACCATTGACGTCAAGTCATGCGAGTAAACGTCCGGAATGGGAGGATAGTGCCCTTGGAGTATCTTTAGAACAAGAGCACCTTGGTTGCTGTCAGCCGTAAAACGAAAACAGCTTTATTATACCTAGCCGAGAAGCAGCGCGTGTGTATCCTTACTTTGCATCAAAAGGATGCCTTAGAGTGCAGCACTCGTATAGGATGCATCCTAACGCCCAAATGTCAGATTTTTCGTTGTACGGCTTATCCTCACACAACTCGGGGCTCTGAATGACTAGAAAATTCCATTCGGTAAAGCTACTTTATTCAGCAGCTTCCAAAAGTACGTTTAATTCGTACCAAATAGTAAGGCGTGCCGACACAAGTTTTCGCGAAATGCGTATTCGTTCCAAGTATCCTAGCCACGCCTAAATCACCCAACTTCACTTTCCGATTCTGCGGAAACAAAACGAACGGATGTGTAAAGCCAAATCACGTTGGTAATGTAACATCCAACCCCCTTACTTTACTGAGAAATACATTGGCTGTTTTCAAGTCCCGATGCAGTATGCGCATGGAATGAAGGTCATACAGCCCGAGCAGTATCTGGAGGAAGATTCCCCAAATAGTCGCTTCTGCAGGGATCAAACATCGATGCATAGTGTTCGTGTGTATAGCATTTTTAAATACACGTCGTCGCGTCGTTACCTGGCACTGGTTTCCCAGTCTTCGCTTGCCGTTTCAGAGCCTGTTGTAAGTCCCCTAGGTCACAGTATTCCATGACCATGTTTAGAGTCCCTCCATCGATGAAACTATCGTAGTACGTCACGATAAAGGGCGACATGATCTCATACAAAATTTTGACCTCATTGTAGGCCGAACGCTGTTCACGTTCGGATAGACCATCAATGTTAACTTGTTTTAGGACGTAAGTTCCTTCATCCCGGTACCTCATCACCTGTCATCATGAGCACGCGTATGCATCGATAGCAGCCCCAGCGGCACAGCTACGGAAACAAGGAGGAAACGCACCTTGTAGACAACGCCAAAGGATCCGCTGCCAAGACGCTGCAGGATCTTGAAATCGGCCAAAGTGGAGCTCGATGTCGCACATAACGACATTATGAAGTGTGCATGCGTACTGCCACAGACGACGGCGTTCTCTGCTCGACACAGAGGGATCTCATCCCTCCACTCTCTCGAAAGGGAAAAAAAAGCCTGGGATAAGCAATAACAAGCTCATCAAACCGGGTATGGAAAAGACGACTCTCTGGATAACAGGGATCCAAGTTGAAGTTGGGTTTCACGGTATTATTCCCGTGTATACAGGTCGATCATCGATATTACATGTGGGGAGATTTGTTGATCTTGATAGATACTATATACTGTTGTGTTTATTGTGGGCGTGGATTACTTTCCTGGAGAGAAAAAAGAGGTTGTGAAGATGGCGGCTTCGGAGGAAGCGCAGGAGACGCTGTATAATGACCAAGGCAAGGCGCATTTCAGTAAAGGGGAGTTCCAGCAAGCCATTGACCAGTTCTCGAAAGCGTTCGACTGCGCAGTCGATGCGGCGAGTGGGGACAAAACGGGGAAACAGTCGGCGAAGAATACGGCTGCGAAATATCTAGTCAACCGGGCGGCAGCCAATGCTCAATTAAGGTACGCTGACAATGCTGCCGTCGATATTACGGCAGCATTGCAGCTTCCCATGAACGACGATTTGCGCGTCAAAGCACTCTTTCGCCGAGCTGATGCCCTCAGTGATTTGGAACAGAATCTGGAAGTGGCCCTCGAGGACATCAAACAGGTGTTGAGAACACTCGAATTCAAGAAAACTTCGAGTAGTCAGTATGAGACTTTGTACAACAGAGCATTGACCCGCGAACGAGAGATTTCTGCAATATTGCGAAGCGATGAGACGTATACGTCCACCTCTGCATCATCAGGGACAAATGCAGCTTCGGGAACTCAGCAGAATGATGACGGGGAAGATATCTTTTCAACGCGTACTCGAGGTCATGATGAAAGGGGGAGAACCTTGGACTTAATACATAAATACCACTCATGGCGGCTCGTCCCGATCAATTCTATACAAACTGAAGCCGTGGCTAACCATTGGCACACGGCTACTATTGGAGTCCGCAATGAATTTGGGCTGTTTCAGAAAGGCTTCATCCGTCCGGGCAACCTCGTTCTGAAAGGATTTCTGCTATCAGGTGATTCCGGACTGAATACAGACTTACCTCTTCAGCTTCAACTGCAGCCTATTTCCCCCATTTGGAAGAATCTAAAGTGCATTACCCGTTGTACGTATCTGGATGAACTTGAAGAGAAGTTAGACCAAATAGACCCACAAGCACTTCAGACTCCCGATTCTCAGGAGGCAAAATTTGATGAGCATGGAAAGTGCGTTTTTCGATTCCGTCTGACCACGAAGCAGAACAAGGGCACAGAGGCAACTAGGAACATCTCATTCCGCATCCTCTTTTGCGCGGAGCTAAAGGATGGTTGCGCTATCGGAGAAACGATTCACTCTATACTTCCTGTATGTACTCCAACGCTGAAATTCACCGATATGGGGACAAATACAAATGACGGTTTTTATCCCGGTCTCTGCTCTCGTCATTTTGGTTGGACTATTGCTCAATCAGGAAAGGAGAAGAAACCCCACACATTCGCATACGTGGAACTGGAGGAAGATCCAGGAAACCTTGGTATAGGCGGGAAGCTCTGGGACTCTGGAATGCTTTTGGCAAAATTTCTCTGTAGGTTACCTGAAATATGTCAAAGCTGCCGCTTTGTTGAGTTAGGAAGTGGTACTGGCATTTCGGCACTTGCTCTCGCGTCCGTTTGCACGGTCACGCAAACTCCTTGTGAGGGGCTCCTCACAGACATAGAGGACGTTACTCCTTTTCTCCAGCGCCAAATCGACTTTAATGAACACGCAGAGCGTGTTGTCCGATCGGCTGGAGTCAAGATGCGCGCTGCTACCCTAGATTGGGCTTACACTGAGTCAGACAGTCTCCACTGGGAAAGTGGTACTTCGCTAAAGGACTCGCCGCCATCACTCATTTTGGGTGCAGACATTGTCTACGATATCGAAACGTACGATTCCTTGGTGTCCACGTTTAAACGAATTACGCAATATAAGGTTAGGGAAGCCGAAAAGGCGGGATCTTGTCATCGTAAGATAAAGAGCATGCTCCAATACATGTTGAAGGGTAAAGACGTTTCAGACGATGTGCTTCAGAGCCTCAGCCATTGCACCTCACCTTTCTGTTTGATTGCGTATCGAACACGCCATGAAGATGCAAAGAAATTTTGGGAGAAGTTTTGTGAGTTGTTCCACGTTGTGCACGCTCAACGAGACGACGGTGAGCTTATCCGTAATCCTACGAGGGAAAGTGGAGGAGCAGACCCTGACAAGATTCATCGCATGATGCCGGATCCCCGCATTCTGTCCACAAAAGCTCCGCGGTCTCTAAAGGTCAACAGTTCCAGAACAGCTGGTGCAAGGGATGCCGTAAATGCCATTCTTTCGTACAGTGAGGAGTTAGTGATACCTGACGTTGGTATTTTCTTCTGCTGGCGGAAACGCACTTGAAGATAGTGTCGATTTTGTTCGCAGACCAAACAGAATTGGTACCGTAACTCAATGTATGCATGCAACTAATTTGCAGGATTTGACATACAGACAGGGATACATGGATCTTACAAATAGACATCCTGCTTTGGTATATTGTATCATGCTAGTTCATCATCAGGAACGCGGTTCTCTTGTCCGTCCTCGTCATCACCACCTTCGTTTGTACTGGGTGTTTCAGTGTCTACAAACTCCGCTGCGTATCCTAATGCAGATCCTAAAGTGTTGCCGAACCACCCCACAGCAGAATTTACGGACGTTGTAACATTCCGGGTGATAGTCTCCCAGTCTCCACCGTGCTGGTTCCCTTCAGTCCCCGTGCTATCGCTTCTTACGGCAGGACTTTCAGGAGCATGCATTCCTTGTCCACCAACGCTAGTCGCAGCCGTCGCCACACCTAAATCCGTAGGCGCAGTTCCAGAGCCGCTCGTAGTTGACGATGATTGGTCAGCACCCAGAACACCTTGCCCACTTCGTAAAACAGAAGCCGCGTGCTTTCGTAAATGCTTGAACCCCGTACTCGTTTCTTGGGAAGCCGTTTGCCATGCTCGACTAACATCTTGCTTTGCATGATTTATGAACTCCTGATCTGTCAGTGTACTGGACTGCTCCTTGGCTTTCCGTGCTAACTCGGAGGCGTTAGATTCCACAGTTCCAAGTCCCTTCCATAAATATTCCTGAGCAGTGCTCGCTCCTCGTCGAAGACGTTCAACAGGGAGAACCATATCTAAACTGCTCGAATTACGATCATCTTGCTCACCGGGGCTCCCAATATCGTCATCTCCTTGTAACGCGCTTTCTGAAGGTTGGTTAATATGTGGTTGATTCCAATTTTCCACGTCGTCCGACGGCGCGTTGTCCCGCTGGTTGGTTTGAGGGGTGTACGAGCTCCCTGTACCAAGGTCAAACGGGTCCATCGTGCTTTGAGTAAACGCTCTATGACGCAGAACCCTCGTGTATGTGTCACAACTTGAACTTCCAAAACAACAAAAAGGGAAATCCAGGGGGAAGAAGCACAAGTCAAGCGTTTATTCCCTTGGTCAGCAATCCTTCCCTATAGAGTCCTCCACACTCTATTTCATCAAGACCGGTTTATTCTCTCGCCAGACACTCTTTAATCGAAAACAGACGCTACGAGTGCTCCATGTGGGTAACAACACGCTCCTATAGTTTAAACGCTTGTCACGTTGAAGATCACCGAAGCCACCTTCACAAAAGCGATTTAGCACGTTGAAGTTGGGATAAACCGACTATCCAACAGCGTTTTACTGCACAAACGTCCATGTGTATGAGGTTGACACGTGCATGTGAGCACGTGTGAAGTGTGGGTGTTGCTTGTGCTCGCTTGCGTTCCTTTGGGGAATGGTAGGGAGTGCTAGTTAGCATGGAATTACTGCCGTGGAAGCTGTGGTTCCAGCAGCTCCCAATAGACGATGATGAGAATAATGTTGAGCAAGAGGCTGTTGCTTCATTTCCCCTGCGTATTGAAGTTGTCAAGAACCCCAAAAACGAGACGATACGGTGCAAACAACAGTGTGACCTATGGGCGTTCTGCTGGGCTTCGGGAGCATTCCTGGGAGAACTGCTGATACAACCAGGCATTCAACAAGCTCTTTTAAAGAGGAGGAACGTAATCGAGTTAGGCTGTGGACTAGGAATACCCTCGCTTGTGTGCTCCTTGGAACCGACGTGCCAAGTTACCGCCACAGACTTGGTCCAAGATGCACTGGATGTGGTGAAGAGGAACACACAACACGTAGCTGCTGCAAAAGATTCGCTCCGAACCAGCAAGCTAAGCTGGAATGAATGGGGTTCCATTGAATGTCCCACTACCGTATATGATTCAGAATCATATGAGCACTATGATGTATGCCTAGGAGCGGACGTTACCTTCATTGGAAGCAATCTCAAGCCTGTGCTACGGACTATGTATAGACTTTTACGCCCTGGCGGCCTTGGGATACTCGTCGATCCGGGAAGGTTCCCCGGAATTACGGAACTCGACGCGTACGCTTCCGATTGTGGTCTAGAAATCGTCTGGGAAGTAAGCTCGACTGCTGCTGTGAGCACCCCAGTTTGCACTCTTGAGAAACTGAATCTGGCGATCCTCCGGAAAGCTAGCGACAAGGATGGACAGATTGAGCCAATAAGTACCGAAGCAGTTCAGAAAATAGCTCAAACGCTGCTCGACTACAAGCAAAAGGTAGCGCAACGCAACCCAACGGAAGGAAAACATCATACTCTCGATCTGAGCTCACGGCTAGAGTAGCGCTACTTAGCCTCACCTACGTGATCGGCGGACTCAACTCTACTCCAGAGGATTATAGATTGTACGAATAAATTCTCCGTCTTTGTCTTTGTGAACGTTTACCACCATTTTCACATCTGCGATACCTGTGGAACCCTCGTAAAGGGAAGCGCATAGCATGCCAGCGTTAGATAACGCGCTAGGCTTTATATCCGACACATCTATAGTTGACGCCTGCATTTCAATATATGTACGTACACCCGCAGAAAAACACAACGCAACGCATGCACTTACATGAAACTTCATAGTGTTCTGTCCGCCCTTATAGGTCTCCGTGGTCGTCTTGCCCAGGTGCACGATGTACCGCTTCCTCATGCCATCTACAATGTACGAGACATCCCAGTGCCCTTCAAATTCTCTATCTGTTGTAAAATCCATCTCTAAGCTGCACATAATACGAACCTGTCAACTGCGACGCATGGAATTCCTGTAAACTCATACACAGTGTACGTACTCTAGCTTTTCAGAGACGCTGCATTGATTGGGAGAGGCATCTATCCTCGTCACTTCTATTCGGGGACAATCTGCCCCTTCCCCACTGGCCATTGTCTTGTATAAGCAGTCGTGGAAGTCCAGAGCCGAGACAGAAGACTCCAACGGTCTCTCTAGCTTGTCAGAAAAGAGGGTGCTCTTAAATAGTGGCTACAATAGAAGTGGGTGACAATACAAGCTGGATTTTTCTTGTTTCTTTCTTTCTGGTGTAGGTATTGCATCTACATACAGACGGCATGACTGATGAGGTGACAGCGTAGGTCGCATAACCGATCGCACCATCTCTGACACACAGATATTGGAGGATTCCTCTCAATAAGTATGGAATCTTATTCATATACTGCAAACAGCATACGAGTTTCCATAGCGTATTGCCACCATTGCGTGTGTTTCGATTAAAAGGTAAATCAGTTCCAACAACATGCTACGTGCACACTGCGCCGCCGCTGGGGGCACATATCTCGTACAGCGTGCTACATACTTCAGCTAAAGGTAGCATCCACGGTGGTCTGTATAGGCCTGTACCACGGTCTCGATTCTTCAACTAGGAGGCCACATCTCTAGATTGCGTCCCGCCGGCATAAAAGCGACCTGCAACAATTTAGTCTCTCGATGCTGTTCATTGAGTTGACATGTGCCAATACTTAATCACGCCGTTTATCAATTATACAGACAAAAAGTTATAGTATTTGCTATGCGGCACTAATCGCTGAGATCCAGATCACCTAGACCTCCGCCTTCTAGATCGCTGAGGCGAACGGCTACGTCGACGGTGTCTTGGCGATCGGGAGCGTCTGCGATATTCCGACGAGGAAAAAGATGGTGAACGCCTTCTTCTCGAGTGGGATCGACGTCTTCGTTTTTCGGGACTGCGGGAGTCTGATCTTCGTCTCCTAGAAGGAGACCTCGAACGGCGCCTTCTAGATCTCTTTCGCGATCGGCAATCATTTCCACTACTTGATCGTCTTCTGTGGCTGCCGTGATCACTCCTTCCATGAGACCTTCGCCGCCTAGTAGGAGAGGGTGATTCGTTGTTGCTCCTTGACTCCGCACCGTTAGTTCGATGAGTTTTATCCACTCTACTCTCGTTATTGTGAGAGCCGGCAGTGTCCTGCTTGTTTTCAATGGTATGTGACACGGAATCCTCCTCCGGTTGGGTAGCACCGTATATATAGTTTCTCACTGACTCTTTGCGGTTATCAGCGTGAGCCTCTAAAGAATGCGGGGCAGCACTGGGTAAATTTTTCGATGCATTTCCACGGTCCTGTTTGTTCGACGATGCAGCGTTTGTCGTGCCTTTTCCTTTCCGCTGTTTGTCCCGTGCTTTTGCAGACATTTCATGGTAGTCTTCATTCTGATCTAGTTCCCCTGAAAGCAAAGGCAATTGATCATTCCCAAAGTTGCGAATCTCATCGAAGAATGTCGACTTCAGCGCTGCATCCGCTGTCAGACGTCTTGAGGGATCCCCCTGTAGTAGGCCTTCCACTAGTTGCTTCGTGGGTAAATCAACTCCGGATTCCCTCTGCTTTTCCAAAAATGAACTCAATTTTGGGTCTTTCTCTTTAAAGCTGAACTCTTTCCATTTCGGAAGCTCGGTGAGATTCCTGTGTCGGGGAGGGCTCACTGAAGGCGTCCCAATCATGTCAAATACCTTGTTTAGCTGATTCGTTGTATTCTGCCCGGGAAAAAATGGTTTTCCTAGTATCAGCTCTAGCAGAATACATCCAATGCTCCACAAATCCACCGAAGGTCCATATGTAGTTGATCCCAAGAGTAGCTCAGGAGGTCTGTACCAAAGAGTGATCACATTATTCGTCATTGTCCCTCCGTATTGAACAGCCTTCCGAGAAAGACCAAAATCAGCTAGCTTAACCTTATTGTCATCACTAATCAAAATATTGCTGCATTTTAAGTCGCGATGAATGTGCTTTGCGTTGTGAAGATGTGCTAGTGCTCGAAGAAGCTGATAGACGTAAACTTTAATCGTTTTGCGGTCCATCCTGCGTGTAACGAAAATGCCATCACACATAAACAAAAGTCATTAAATGAACATGCATCTGGAGCTGCGTACTTTAGCGGCGAAAGAATAAGCCCCGCCATATCGTAGGGGACATATTCGAACACCATATATATTGTGCCAGGCTGATCGTCACCTGAGTCTTCTTTCCCAGGAGCAGCTTCGGTGCTTTGATTCTGAGTCTCACTTGCTGTTTGGGTTTCCTTCTGAGATGAAGAGGTAGCACTCCCATTTTCAAACGGACTTTCTAGTGGAGCCACGTCTGTTTGACTAGCTGCAGTGTCATGACGCACAAGGAGAGTCAATTTAAATCTTGTCCCATCAACGATTTCGCTTTCTCGGGGATATCGTACCTGATCGTACTACAATTTCTTTGAGGCCAACAATATTGGGGTGCCGTAAGCGCTGTAATATCTTTATCTCCCGGAGGGCGGTCCTATGGACGCCTTCCTTACTGTGATGGGGCTTTATTTGTTTCAAAGCAACAGGCTCTTTTGTCACTTTATCACGAGCTTTCCACACGAGTCTGCACGTATTCACACCCAGCGATCAACACATCGGACCGGAATCTTTCTCCTTTCCACAACTTGGACTCACCCGTAAGCGCCTTGGCCTATCATAGACAGCTTCTCAAAGGCATCCACAGTCCGAACTCCCCATCGTAAACTGGAAGCAGCTCCTGCCGAGTTGCTTCTTTCTTGCTCCCGATATGGCGTCGAGGAACCCTCTGCGGCCGCCATTTTCCTACCAAGAAAAGACCAACCTTATCTCTACGGTGGCATCACGGAAATATCGAATCTATCAACCTCAATGAGCCTCTCACAAAATGCATGCCGACTAAAGCGAACAAACAAATATTTCCCCCGATATTAGTGGCCAAATTGGGTCGCTTTTCCGGGCTTGTTTCTCCACTGTACTATACTATATTACCCTTTACACGATTGCGTGGGGTACGTAGCATCATCTTCCACGAGTGGGGATTTCAGTGTGTGTCTGTAGCGAACGTGCAACTTGGTGGGGTTTTGGCTTGTTCCATGGTGGAGCCCCCGTCGTGGTTTGATATCTCAGCAGGAACCATTGTAGCAATACTTGTTTCTGTAATATATATTTTAGCATTTCAACTGAAAGAGGAAAAACTCGAGCGCAAGAGGGCAGAGGAGAGAGCTGAGGCCGAGCACAAGAGGGGAGAGGGGAGAGCAGAGGCCGCGCGCAAGAAGGCAGAGGCCGAGCGCAAGAAGGCAGAGGAGAGAGCAGAGGCCGCGCGCAAGAAGGCAGAGGCCGAGCGCAAGAGGGCAGAGGAGAGAGCAGAGGCCGCGCGCAAGAAGGCAGAGGCCGAGCGGATCGAGCGATACAGGAACTCGATTGTCAACCGGGGCACGCTTCCGCCCTTACGCGAAGTACAAAGTTTTAGTGCTACTATCAGCCACGGAGGAGTGTTTTCCAGTCATGTGGAAGCAGAAGCTATTTCTTCCGTTTTCAGGTTTGTTGCGAATTTGCAACTTAAAGCCGATACTGACGCCAATCGTATATGGAAATGTTATCCTAGAGGAACGCTTACACCCGGTATCGGGATACCTGTGGACAACGAGGCGAGCATTGTAACTTACGCTCTTCATGTCATCGAGGATATAATAGAATCTTTGGGAATAACAGCAGTGAGGATGGTGCAAGAAGTACAGTCTAAAAACCAAAGACCTGACATATTCATTATATATTTGGACAAGACGCCGATCGGGTTGATTGAAGTCAAAGTGCCGGGAAAATTAGATGAAGATGAAGCAATGACCAATAAAAGAGTGTGTGGCCAAGTCTTCGACTACTTGAAGATGTTGCGACATTATTATGGTGTCCAGCAACCCTTCTGTATTTTGACAACGTATAAGTCATGGCGTGTATTCTGGCTCCCAGAGTCAGACGACCTGGCTGCTCGGGAAAATGTAGGGAACCCGGAGCCTAGTATGGAACAAGTCGAGACTCTGCGTCATACTTACCCACATTTTCAAGAGTTTATACAGCAGAACGTGGTGGATGTAGAAGCGAGAGTAAATCAACAAGACGGTCGGAGATGTCATTGCTCGGGCGTGTTCCGCTATGATAATCCCGATATCCTTCGTTTCCTTGGTTCAACCTTAGTAAAAATGCTCGCAGTGACAATCCGTTGCCCGGAATTCGATAATCTTCAAAGAGCTGTGGCACTCGTCGAGAGACGTTCCTGGAGATGGATAGACCTATCCACAAACAGGGACCGACTTTCCTGGATTCCGGCGGCACCAGATCAGCGGGTTACATCATTCGTCGTGCTGAAACTGTTGGGTCGAGGTATTGAAGGAAAAGTTTGGTTGGCGTGTACGCGAAATCTTCAAGTATGCGCTATAAAATTCAAGCACGAAAATGTCTTTCCTTCTGAAGACACAAACAGTAGTCTAACTGATGATGCAATGTACCGCGAAGTGGCATGCTGGAATGAAGCGCAGCCAGTTGTAGGTCGAAATGTACGCATGCGAACGTTGGCTGGTTCGAACGCCATCGTGATGCCCTACATTCCTCAAGACCCTCAAGGTACCCTTACTCGGGAAAAAACGAATGCAGTGAGAGCTGCAATCCGGGCCTTCTCTGACAATGGGTGGACACACGATGATCTTCATTGGCGTCATGTAGGATATTATCGTCAAAACGGAGTCCTCTATGCTGTGTTATTGGACCTTGGTCATGTGTCGAGGATCAACAGAGCTGACAGAGCGGCGGCAAGGAAGAAAATGCTAAAAGAACTTGATTTGGAGCAAACGTGAAGTTCATTACAAGTGACACGTACGGTCAAGACTAGTGCACGCGTCTCTTGGGAACAAAGCTGATAGTGTGACAAATGGTCTCGTTGCGATCTCTTGATATTTCATTCTGCAATCCAATTACAAAAACCCCTTTCTGGCCTTCCCACATTTTGCGAAGTTGACGTCACCGACATTATTATGGTCCTAAGATTCCCGACACTGCGTTCAAAGACTTGTCCAATTTTTCAGCATTGGATATGGACGTCTGTACGTCTATGTGTTTTTGTGTGTTGCTGATCATTTCTTCCGTCTCCACAGACGATGGAAAACACGATCCGTCGCAGTTCGCGAAGCCACGGGATACCTTCCAGTGCAAAAAAAGACTTACTCGTACGGTTTCACGAGCTTGCGCATATCCTGCGTCTCCGGCTTTATACAGAGCACAGTGACTAGCAATCTGTAGAACTGGTTCCATTGTGACTCCGAGTATAACTTGCCGTAACTGATTCTACTACTTGCGGTGTTTATCTCCGTCGTACTGACCTATTTTTTATGAGAAAACCTCTATATTCCTATTGGAGGATATGGCGAGAAATATGGGTAATATTCCGAGGGGGGCAATTTTGCTGGCCAGGGCGTCAGAACATAGTTTGATATATTCTAGGGACCCTGCTTAGCGTTCTTCAGCATGAACTCGATACGTCGAAGCGAATTTAATGCTATAGTTTCCAGGGGTTAGCTGAGCATCTGCTCAGATTGTGTCCAGTCGCTGTGAGTCACGGTGTCAGTGTAACACATTCTTCGAAGCAGCGAGGCCAATAATGGACCTGGTAGCAAAAGGCCGAACGAGCACAGTATATGTCGATGTGACAGTGCCAACCCACTCACAGGAGACCGACTAGCCAGGACAGCGGCAACACAGCACCATTGTCGAAGAGGAAAGAGGGGAATACATGCGAGGCAATGTCCGTCAATGTATTCTTGTACAAAAGCCTTGATGTTAGTTCCCAAGACCCACTTTTGTGGCACCATACCCTGGTCGGAAACAAATTCCTTTACCGTCGCTCGGTTTACATTGCTTTGGGAAAATGATACCAATCCAGGAACATATTTTGAGGTACGGTTATGCGGAAGCTTTGACGCTTGCACTTCGAGAAGGCGACATACTGAGCGAGGAGGCTACGACATTGAAGAATTCCAATGGATTATTTTTCATGGGCATAATCTGTAACACGCACCATTCTGATACACTCCAACGACAAATCTACCGATACTCTTCAATAGCCCTGCGTTTTTGACTAGTGGAGATTATAAGGAAAGAGAGCTTCTTCAACACACACTCGGAACTTGTTGCTTGAGACCTGTGGTACTCGGGCTACCAGGTAGCCTACCAGGGGGTGTACCGCCGGGCTGACGCTATTTCCGGGCCCCCGGGCCGAGGGCAAAATTGGCTTATCTCCGAGACGTACCGGGGATAATTTGGGGAGAGTATTATTAATCATGCAACCTTTATTATTAATAATTACTGCATTGATACAAATCTATATAAGTTCAAGTAGTGGTTTACGCCCATATTTGGTAGATATCTGGACTGTATAAAGAATAAAGGCTGGGGGACCACGGAAGTCAACGTCAGTGTGGAGGAGATGCCAGAGGACCGGCTTGGCAGCACCTTCATTTGCATAGTAGAGAAAGATATGGATGCCGCAGCTATCAAAGAAGATATCATAGCTCAAGTAAGAGTATATGCTTATCATTATTTTCCCTACTGTTGATATTGGTGCCGTATCTGCTGGCAGGTTGGCGCCGACACGAAGGATATCTTGCAATGCGAGTTGTTGCTTTGCTTTGATGGAAGACAGCAGCATAAACAGAAGCTGACAACAAAACTATGGCAAAAGTCTAGGATTCAGAAGCTACTCAAGCAAAAACCAACCGTCTTTTACCCTACGTATCACCTGGAACACAAGGGTCCGGAAGCGTAGCCTAAATCAAGTCCTATCCTCAGAAGCTAAAAAATATGAGCATCGGCTATGGAAGGATAATAAAGCGGAGGCTGCCTTGGCAGACGATGATGACGAAGATGAAACATCGGAAAACAACGAGACAGGAGATGGCTTCACATTGCAATTATCAAGAAAGCTGCTTTGTGGAACATGGTAGAGGGTTAGCATTTACAACCCTAGTTGTAGAGCAATTTTTTGGAGCAATGCGCGGTACTGCTTCCAAGATGCCTACTCAAAAAGAATATGCCGACAAGCGGTGCCTCTCCCTACTGGAATGGACTAAAGACGCAATTAGTCAAGACTTCTGGACACCTAGGAGGCGGACAGTTCACCCCCGAGGACCTCCACTTTTCCAAGGGCCAGATCCGCACGAGCTATTTGAAGTCGTAAGAGACACATTGTCTCACAGACCGATAAGTTCATTAGCGTCAGGCTCCGGTGCATCCTCTCGCTCAGGGCAACTCCAAACACTGGCTTGCTGGATCCAGCAGCTGTTCTCTGGGACCAGGCAACGAGCCCCACGGTATCGAACTATGGATAATCCTGGAACGACGACACCTGCCACTAGTGCAACCCTGACAGAAGATGTTGATCTTTCATCCTCAGAAATGTTTCACAGAGGTGAAATTGCTTGTGTCTGGCCGGATCAAGTGCGGTATCCTTTCTGGCTAGCAAGGCTGTTACAGACCGTGTTCTTATCTGATGAAGAGGGGCAAGCTATGCACGATGCTGTCCACATAAAGTGGCTAGAATCAGAAAATAATCCTGAACTGATTTCGGCAGATGAAGTCACATATTGGGAGAGTTCGGTAGCTGCTCATATTTCTGTACAGTCATTGGTATGCCAAGCTGATATTTCGGAAGTTTTCACCTCTCACAACTTCAGGTACAGTGTATTTTTCTATCAGGCCGGAAGAGTTTCGCAGACTGTCAGAAAGAGTACAAAGCCTTCGGGATGAATCAAGGGCAACCAACCAACAAGGCTATCTCCGCGAACAGTTCCTTGAGTTTGACTCGGCTTCGCGAAGGACGCGCCATCGAGGTGTAGGTAAGCGTCGTGCAACGACTGTGACCTGAAACTTAGTCCGCCAGTTAACTAGTACGGAGAACCTAGCCATCTGTGGTACTACATAAAGCCGTACAAATATCATTTTGGTTGAAACGTATGTATTTATAGGTCTTATTCCCCATGAATCCTCCACAAGGGGGGTCAATATCCCCGGGCCCGCCGCCAAACCCCCCTTATCTCCGAGACGTCTCGGGACTCGGCCCGGCGGTACACCCCCTGAATCAAGTTGCCGCCCTCTGTGGGCACACCGGGAACGTGTTCCAACCACCCTAATCACATGCCGGATATCAATACACGAAAACCTGGCGTGCACTTCATGTGCATTTGCGCCTAGACATACTGTTTAGTGTAGCACATCGATCAATATAACTATAACGATAACCCTACATACGTTACTCGGATAATCTCGGTTCAGCACTCAGATTAGTCCCTTCTGTCCGCGACCGAGTTCTGGGCTTCCCCAACGAAACAGAATATCGAGCTAAGTTACAGGCTGAGTCAAGAGATGGTATACTATTTGAACACACACAAACAAATATGCGGGTGTATTAAACGATCCCTGTCTATGGTCAAAACGCTCGTGTGAACTGTGTAAGTTAGGAGAGTGTCTCTAGCTGGCAAAGAATCCCCGTACTCAAGCTCTCATTTTCATTCATCATAGCGGACATCACCCGTTTCTCGTGAAGTTCTTCGGAGCTCCTCGAGACGCTGCGTCGTCCTCAGTTTCCAGGTTGGTTCTTTGGTCAAATCCGAGCCATATTTCAGGGTGTATTCCTGGTAATTTTCAATTGCTATCCTTTCCCC